>VZTQ01004672.1:56119-87561 GCA_013400755.1 Pelecanoides urinatrix | reverse complement strand
GGTGGCTGCCCGGCAGGACAAGTCCTCCCGGGGTCAAGGAGACCTTGCCCGGCTCCGGCGCACAGAGAAGCGTTGCCGGCCGCGGCGGCGGAGCGAAGCGCATCCCGCCGCGGTGCGGGGCTGGGGGCCGCGGTGCCACCCCCCCCCCCGCCCCCCGAATATCTTTATTCCCAGCCGGGTCTGCAACCCGCGATGCCCCGGGGGAAGCCGCGTTTCCCCCCTGTCCCGCTTTACAGTGATTTTAATCGTAATTTCTGAGCGGGGCCGATGCGCTCCCGGAAAGCGTTAGCTCTTGAGCAATGCAGGGAAACCCGCAGTAAACGAGGAGAGAAACAGAAAGAGAAAGAAAGAGCGGACAGCCGGGCTGCGCGAAATATTCTCTACGGGGGCCCTCTTCCAGAGGGAGAATTTCTGGAAAATTTCACCGAAATCTTCACTTTCTGCCGTAACGGTCTCTCCCACTTTCCTGTCTCTCACTTTCTCCCCTAATTGCCACTCCCCTGGCTGATTTCTGCCCGGCTGCAGATAACCCACTCGCATCCTTTCCGCGGGTCATTAGCGGCAATTAAGGCATTCCCTTGCGCTGGCGCTCGGCAGGACAGCCTGGAACGGGGTCGCTTCTCATGTCGTTTCCGAGCGTGGGTTTTTAAAAGGCTTCTGCGGCAGGTTTCGGCTGTATCGAGGCGATTAGGGAAAAGGAAAAAAAAAAAAAACCAACAAACACACACTCCCCCCCCAAAAAGTAAAAAATAAAAAAGAAAACAACAAAAAAGCCGACAACCAAACAAATAAAACCCCCACAATTATTTTTCCAAAGAAGAGAAAGTGGAAATGAAATCTCTTCCTCTCCCTCCCGGTGATCTCTCTGCGGGCAAAGAGGGGCTGCCCCGGCCTGGATTCAGCGCGTCGCCGCTGCCGGCGGGCGGCCGCGTCCCCGTCCTCCATGCGCCGGTCCACCGGGACCCGGCCGGGCAGGGACAAGGACAGGGCCGTGCCGGGGTCTCCAGGGAGCCCCTAAGACGGGCGGTGACCGCGGAGTGGGGGCGCGGGGAAGCCGGGAGAGGTCCCGGGTCAGGCCGGCGATCCCACCTCTGGGCTCTCACCGTCATTTTGGGTAATCTTTGCCCTCTTTACTTTCCCTTTCCCCCATCTCTAGACTTAAAAGGAGGCAGAGGCGCCTTCCCTCCTCCCCCATCTCCCAAACCCCGGCGTGCCGGGCCGCGTTCAGGCGCCGTCCATCATCCCCGGCGTGCAGCCAAGGTGTCCCCGCACCCCTCCCTGTCCCCGGATCCAGGTCCACAGACCCGGTCCCCCCCCTCACAGGTGACTCCCTTCCCGAAAAAGGGCGTTCAGCCCTCGCCAGGCAGCCGTGCCCGGGAACAGCAGCCACAGCCCGGCTGCCCTGCGCCCGGCCGCGCTGCCCGCTCCCCGCCGGGCCGGGCTCGATCCCGTCCCGCCTGCCCCGGCCCGCACAGCTCCTGCCCGCACCCGGGTGGCACAACCCCCCTCCCACGGGTATTTCCCCGCCGGGCCGCGGAGCGGCAGGAGGGCTCTAGCTGGGGGGCTGCTTTCCCGCGTGTTCTGGCCGGGGCTTAGGCTGGGGTTTTCTCCCTCTTCCCCGCTCCTTCTCTGCCCCTTCCCCGTGGGCGGACAACCCCACGCTGACGCTTCATCCCGCGGAGGCCTTCTGGGGCCAGGCCGGGGCCCACGGGGAAGGGCACGGTGGGGCCGGGGAGTCCCGCGGGGACGCCCGGCCTCGGCCGGGAGGGACCCACTTTCCGCTCCCGCCGGGCGCAGTGGGAGCGCAGGGGAGCCCCCGGTGCCTTCCCTGCCCGGCCCTGCCATCCTCTCCCTGCTAACCGGCTCTCTTCTTTTTGAAGGTTTTTGCAGGTTTTTGCAACGCAGGGCGCCGGCTTAGCCCGTGATGACACATTACAACCCCCGGTAGAACCACACGAGTTTATCACCCTCCTTAACACCGCCCGGGTCCCCCCCTGATTTATTTTCAAGCGGAGCTCCGGGCTTGACTTCAGTGGGAGCCCCGCGTCGGCGGCGGGTGGCCCGGCCCGGCCCAGACCCACGCTCGTTGCGAGCCCCGTGTGATGTGGCTAGGGACGATGGGCTGTAATAAGAGACACATGGATCCGCGAGGATAATTAATAGCAATAATAATATTAATAATGGTTAATGACTGAAAAGAGAGACTCGCGAATAGTAGTCAGATCGGGGTTTCGCAGAGCGACTGCAGCATCCGTAGGCGCCTCTCCGCCTTCTCCCCAAGGGCTAAACCCACCGCGCCGGGAGCAGGCATTGTGCCCCGGGAACCCCCACCCGTGACCGGGAAATCACCGAGCCCGAGTAAATACCCGCGGCGTGGGTGAGAGCGGGGGAGGAGAGAGCCGTCCTCTTTCTCCGCAGCGGGCATGAGCGCGGCCAGCTAAGGCGCAGGCGGGATGCGAGGCGGGTGGGGAGAGCTACAGGAGGGTTTTGGCTCGGGAAGCCGGGGAGCAGCGGCTGCCCCGCTGCCTCCCGCCGCCCGCCGAGCCCCCGCGGCCGCTCCGGTGCTGGTACTGCGTTGTGCGGGGCTGAGGAGGAGGCTGGGGGTGGTGCGACGCCGTGCCCGTAAATCCCTCAATTTAAAAAACAACACTACCCCCTCAAAAAAAAAAAAAAAAAAGAAGAAAAAAAATAAATAAACCGAGGCCGACAACAACACGGCAGGCTCTCCCGCCAGGCAGCGCTCAGGCTTCCCCCCGCACCCGGAGCTGCTGCGGACCCACCGCCCCGGCCGCTCCCCGCACTGCCCGGGGGACGCCGCTCCCCGCACGGCGGCCCCGCAACCGGCTCTTCCCTCCTCGCTTGTGGAGTCAAAAAAAAAAACGGCGGGGCCCGGGCCGGCGGGCACCCCGCGAGCCGCCGGGAGAGGGTGTCCGCCCCCCTCCTTTTCATTTTGTTTAATTTTATTTTACTTCTTTAATAAACAAGTCGTTTCTAGTGATAAAAAGCCCATGCCTGCCATCTATTGCTCTCGGCTTCTATTTCTAGATCTAAGCCCTTCCATTGCATTGTACGGATAAATATAGGCCAGGGAGAGCTGCGGCTGTAAACAGGCGGAGGAGGCGAGCGGCAGTCCCCGAAGTGCTTCCAGGGTGCTGGCAGGGCCGGTGGCACCGGGGGACCCGGCGGGGCTCCCCGCCTTCCCCGCTGCTCGCCCCCCGCCTGCGCGCTGCCGGCGGGCCGGCGGCCTCGCACGGCTTCCTCCGCTTCCCTGCGGAAAATAGGGGTACGGGTTATCCCGCAGAGCCGGCACCGGCAATTAAAGCCGAAATCTGAAAAAAAAAAAAAAAAAAGCCCTCAGAACAGGTTATATATCTTGGCTTCGGAGGGGAAAAAGCTTTCGAATGATTTATGTGCTGTAGTGATCTGACTTGCTATTTCTACTGCGTGGACCTGAAGTAAGTTATATGTCTTGAAACATATGTATGCATATACCCATATACACACACAAATATATACGTATATTGCTGTCTAGAAATACGGGCTGGAAAAAAATCCTTCGGGGAGTGAAAGCGAATGTGATGGGGATGTTTGCTCAAAGGAGACAGGGAAAAGGAAACGGGTTTTCTCTAACAGAGGAAATTCTTTAAGTGCCGGGTTATGCAAATAACGACCATTTCTTTTACTTAGCGAGCAAATAAAAAGTGCAGCCTAAAGTGCGTTATTAATAGAAGTGCAGAAAGCGACTGCCGTAGGAACCAGAGGCTCGCTGCGTGCTTTTTAAAATTGACACTTTTAATGCATTTCTCCTCCTCCTCCTCCCCCTAATGTAATGTAAACTGCAGGCACGGCAGGAACGAGCTCGCTGGCGGTCCCCCCCCCTCCGCCTCCCGGGAGAGACCGCTCGCTGCCAGGCGCTCGGGGCTCCCCGCGGCGCCGCGCTGAGCCCCCGCCGATGTTCAAGGGCTTTGCGGAGCTCGCCGTGCGCGGGGGAGGACCGGCGGCATCTGCCCCCTTCCCCCGGCTCCAGCCGCAGCCCCGAGCCCGGGGCGGGAGGGGGCACCCGGGGCCGTGTGCTCTCCCCGGGACCCTTGCGGGGCTCCTCCGCATCGGGCGATGCCGTGCATCGAGAGGTGGGGAGGGGGAGCGGGGGTGGGGAGATGCTCTGCCCCGATCCCCGCGGGGGGCAACAGGAGAGTATAAAGGGGAGAAGAACGCGGGAGGGAGGCGCCGGCGGGGAAGCGGGGGAAGGGGGGACGGGACTCTGGTGGGCATCAGGGAGAAGCAGCAGCCGGCGGAGCCAGCGGAGGCGGGGAGCCGAGCTGGAGGGGAGCCGGGCGGCAGGGCCGGCCCCTTCCCGGGTGCTGCAGGGCCGGCTGCCCGGCCGGGCTCGGCCGCCGGCTCCCGGCGTGCTGCTGACGCCGCCCTGGCAATCGCCCTCTCTTTTCCACAATAGGGCCACCAGATCTGCCATTCAAGGGCTCCGGCACCCTCCCAGGGAGGGGAGGGAGCTCTCGCCAGGAGTTTGGCTAAACCTCTGTTTGAACAGCCACTCGGAGGTGCGGGATCTCCTCCGCGGAAACCTGCGGGATTTCCTCAGGGAGCAGGACGCGAAGGTAGGGCTCACGCTCCTTACCCCGGCTGCGCAGGAAGATTTATTCGCGGCTCTTTCCAAAGGTGTTTTGCGCTTCTCTTGACTTGGACGGTAGGATCTGGCTGGAGACTTTTATAGGATTCCTGACCCGAGCTGTTTATAACACTCATGTGTCAAAGGACCGGGAGCCTCCCTCCCCCTGTATTCCTGCCGCTCCCTCCTTGCAGGAAGATTTCTTTTCGCACTAGAGCTGTTTATTTTCGACTCGTCCGCTGCTGATTGGGATTAACTCCGCTTTAGCCCTACACTTCTGCAGCGCACGCTTGTAACCCCAGCAGGACGGTACCAGCAACAAGAAGGGTGCGGAAAGGGAAAGAGTCTTAAAACTTTTACTAGTCTTAATTGTTTTGAAAGCAACACAGTGCGAAGCAGAGGAGAAAAATACTGATGGGGAGAAAGATTGGGAGATGCTTACTGAGTGCGTCTTTTCCTAAGGGTTTGGTGTAGGAGTCCTATTAACAATATATGCTGATGCCAGATAGCGCAAATGAGCTGTGTGTGTGTTATCTGGAGCTGCAGGCTGTTTATTTTGTGCTGCCTTTGAGTGTACATTCAGTGTGGTTGCATGACTAACTGGCTGGAGTGATTCACTGGCTGCTTTATGGGTGACTGCTCAAAACAAGTTGTGAATCAAAAGAGATTTCTTTGGCTGTGGTTTCTAACCTCCCAAGTTAAATGCACTCAGGGTTTAAGGGGAGCTAATGTGCAGACTTCAATCCCTCAGATCTTGAAGATTTATTCCTTCTCCCAGCCCTGCGTTCAAAGCCATGATGAGTTTCCCTTCCCTCTTACAAGAGGGAGGTGGTGTCTGGGAGGCTCGGAGCCAAGGTCTGCTGCGAAAGGACATCTCCAGCCACAGCCCTNCTCCAGCCGCAGCCCCGAGCCCGGGGCGGGAGGGGGCACCCGGGGCCGTGTGCTCTCCCCGGGACCCTTGCGGGGCTCCTCCGCATCGGGCGATGCCGTGCATCCCCCCCACACACACCCCCACCCCGCCCCGCCGCGGGGTCTGGGACTGTTACGGCCCCCCACGGGCCTCCGTCCGCTCCGCCGCGCATCTCCGCGGGAACCGCTCCGGCCCGGGGGGGCGGCCGCTGCCCCTCACTCTGTCGCGGGGTGCAGAGGGCTTTGCGGGGTGGGGGGATCCCGGGCTGCGGCGGCCGCCCCGGTCCTGTCCCCCCTTCCTTCCCCCCCCCCCCACAGCTTTGATCTGGGCTCTCGGCTCCTGCCCGGGCTCCTTCCTGCTGGCGGGGAGTCGGGCGGGGGGTGCGCGGGTTCCCCCCGCACCCCGGCGGGGAGAGGTGCGGAGGGGGAGCGGGGGTGGGGAGATGCTCTGCCCCGATCCCCGCGGGGGGCAACAGGAGAGTATAAAGGGGAGAAGAACGCGGGAGGGAGGCGCCGGCGGGGAAGCGGGGGAAGGGGGGACGGGACTCTGGTGGGCATCAGGGAGAAGCAGCAGCCGGCGGAGCCAGCGGAGGCGGGGAGCCGAGCTGGAGGGGAGCCGGGCGGCAGGGCCGGCCCCTTCCCGGGTGCTGCAGGGCCGGCTGCCCGGCCGGGCTCGGCCGCCGGCTCCCGGCGTGCTGCTGACGCCGCCCTGGCAATCGCCCTCTCTTTTCCACAATAGGGCCACCAGATCTGCCATTCAAGGGCTCCGGCACCCTCCCAGGGAGGGGAGGGAGCTCTCGCCAGGAGTTTGGCTAAACCTCTGTTTGAACAGCCACTCGGAGGTGCGGGATCTCCTCCGCGGAAACCTGCGGGATTTCCTCAGGGAGCAGGACGCGAAGGTAGGGCTCACGCTCCTTACCCCGGCTGCGCAGGAAGATTTATTCGCGGCTCTTTCCAAAGGTGTTTTGCGCTTCTCTTGACTTGGACGGTAGGATCTGGCTGGAGACTTTTATAGGATTCCTGACCCGAGCTGTTTATAACACTCATGTGTCAAAGGACCGGGAGCCTCCCTCCCCCTGTATTCCTGCCGCTCCCTCCTTGCAGGAAGATTTCTTTTCGCACTAGAGCTGTTTATTTTCGACTCGTCCGCTGCTGATTGGGATTAACTCCGCTTTAGCCCTACACTTCTGCAGCGCACGCTTGTAACCCCAGCAGGACGGTACCAGCAACAAGAAGGGTGCGGAAAGGGAAAGAGTCTTAAAACTTTTACTAGTCTTAATTGTTTTGAAAGCAACACAGTGCGAAGCAGAGGAGAAAAATACTGATGGGGAGAAAGATTGGGAGATGCTTACTGAGTGCGTCTTTTCCTAAGGGTTTGGTGTAGGAGTCCTATTAACAATATATGCTGATGCCAGATAGCGCAAATGAGCTGTGTGTGTGTTATCTGGAGCTGCAGGCTGTTTATTTTGTGCTGCCTTTGAGTGTACATTCAGTGTGGTTGCATGACTAACTGGCTGGAGTGATTCACTGGCTGCTTTATGGGTGACTGCTCAAAACAAGTTGTGAATCAAAAGAGATTTCTTTGGCTGTGGTTTCTAACCTCCCAAGTTAAATGCACTCAGGGTTTAAGGGGAGCTAATGTGCAGACTTCAATCCCTCAGATCTTGAAGATTTATTCCTTCTCCCAGCCCTGCGTTCAAAGCCATGATGAGTTTCCCTTCCCTCTTACAAGAGGGAGGTGGTGTCTGGGAGGCTCGGAGCCAAGGTCTGCTGCGAAAGGACATCTCCAGCCACAGCCCTGTCCGTTCGGTCACCCTCGTTCCCGGCTCTTTAACCAGTTTCGCTCCCTGGAGTCCTTAAGTCTTGTTCAGGGCGTTTGGGTAGCCGTAGCAATTCTCAGGTAAAAAGCGTGACGCATCCCGCGGCAGTAAGAGACTTTTCTTCCCATTTCGCAGTCGGAAAAACTGAGACTCAGAACCTGCGAGTGGCTTGTGCAAGGTCAAGCTGTCGCCACTCAGTGGCATCAGTGTGATGCTCCCAGGGCCGTGGTTCTGGCAGAAGGAGGCTCTCAGCGGGCTGGAGAAGGAGCCCACTGCCGGAGTTGGAAAACTCATGGAGTGGAAGTCCCGTGTTTGATTTTGGAAGGGACTGAACTTAGGTTTCCTGACGGCCGGGTCCTTATTCGGTGCAAGAAGCTGTAGCAACTGGTGTGTCCTCATACGTTCAGGTCTCGCAGTACATAAAATAGGCTCAACCTGTCAGCCCCCACGAATGGTCTCACCTTTAAAAAGCAGCTCGTCAGCGTGGGCAACCTATACGGGCCAAAACAAGATACGGGTTGGTCACTGCTTTTCAGAAAATGCTGAGAAATCCCTGCCCCAAAAGTCATATGTTTCTGAGGTATTACTCCTACACATTTGGGGAAAAAAAAAAATCCCATCATCTCAATTGTTAATCAGCTTGGAAAGCATACGTCGAGTATCTTCATGTAGATATATTTTGAAAAGGAAAAGAGAAATAGTTCTGGATTAGGAGAACCCTGAGCAGTAACACAGCTCATATAGGACCCCTGTGACTTGAGAATAATTTACTAAGAGATGGATGGGAACACTTCATATGAATAAAGCGTTAGAGTAATTTACCATAGGTACACGTCTCTCAGCTGCCTCAACTTGTAAATGAAAGTTCCTCAGTAAAGGAGGAAAGCTGCTTACATATATTAAATAAATGACCTCCACTTTATTTTCTGTGTAAGTTCAGATGAATCAATGCTATTATACATACTGGTGATTCTGCTTGGTCATGTTTTCATTCATACTTGCACATCATCTTCATATTTTGACTGTCACATAAGTAGGCATGATGTGAAAGAGCAACTGTGACCACCACCACACTTCTAGGGTCCTTTTTTGATCAAAGAGAGACGGGTCAATGAGGAATAGGGGAGAGGGATGGAGGGAGGAAGGAACAGAGATGAATGAGAAAGGGCAGAGGAAGAAGAAGAGGAGATATCTTGGAGGGGTGATGAGCAGTGGCAGATTCATCACTTTTACGGAAGGTGGTCTGCAACTGGACTTATGGTCTATCTAAGTGTGAAGCCACCAGCACCAAATTCTTTCTCTCTCCATTGAGAATAGCTGTGATTCAACATTTAGTAGCTGCTATCTTCAGGTCCCAGCAGGATTTAGCCATGACAAGCTGGTATGTCATGAGCTATGGTCTGTCTTTATCTGCACTGATGGAAGACCGTTGCATCGCTTAACTCAGCAGTTAAATGCCAACTTAAATCTGATAATTTTTGTGTGTGTGTGAAGATGCGGTTTAAGGGTTTATCCCGATGCAGATAATCTGCTTGCTGGAAACAGATGGTTGAATCAGTATTATTTCTAAATATATGCTTTATTAGCAAGAACTGCATTCGTTAGCTGTCAGGCAAGTGGGTTTTTAGCCGGTGATGGAGCCTGAAAGGTAAGCTGGCTTAGTCACTGATAGACACGCTGTACGCCGAGGCTGGGTGAAAACTGTGGGGCTTATGAAGGTAGCAACCGTCTTTGTTCAGCAGAAGTCTGAAAACGCTACGAAACCAAAGAGGGGGAGTCAACAGAAAGTCAAGGCCCCTCAGAGAAGTGCTATCAACGGGAAATAAGGAACCTGAGGAAGAGACAGAAGAAACATTTTGGGCAGGCTTCTGTCTGGGGGAAATAAAAGAAACTTGTGATGTTTTGAAATGACTCCTATCTGATTGCTACTGTGTTTAGGGAGATAGTGCTTTGTGTGCAAACACTGCTGCATAAAACCAATACCTGGGGTCTCATCAGTTCCTCCCTGTAGTGGAAACTTCCTCCTGAGGACTTGGGATGTTGGCTGACTGCTTCAGTTGGGAGCGATAACACCGGTGTCGGGGTAGGATGCAGTTTCCAAAGAGGGAAACGGGGAACTGTATTTATTCATGTGATGCAAGAGGGATCAGATAACAAAGGTGCTTGCAGACATCTAACCTATGCCGGAGCAGTGGGAAGTGAAAGGAATTCACACCAGAATCAAATCAAAACAAAACAAAGTTGTAAACTCTGCACAGGGAGAGAGGGCAATAACGTGAATGTTCCCAGAAAATTTGTTTGAAAACGATCAGAGAATGACTGTGTGCTGGGACAGTGCCCAGAGAGATCCGAAGGCCCCGACTCCACGAGGTGCCGGGGAACGTATGTGACGTAGGCCAGAAGACGTTTCACACGACAGGGAAAATGTTATTCAGCCTGAAACTCAATAGGAGGCCTGAGCCACAGCAAGGTTTCTGAAAGAATAGAAAACCATCTCAAAAAGGAGACCAAAGGCTGGCCAGGGTACCAGCCTGCTGGGGATGGAGTTGGTCCCAGGCTGTGGGATCTGCCAGGGGGGGGCTTGGGTCACCCGTAGGACTGGCCGTTGCCAGCGTGTGTGCTCTGTAACGCAAGCACAGGGATGCCCGCAGCATCAAGTTTTTCCAGCCCCAAGCGATGCCACTCGGACCCTACGGGAGGCTGACGCATGTCGGTTCCCACCGCGTGGCCGGCTGGAAAGAGGAGCCAAAGGGAGCCTTGCTCTGCAGCTCTGGTCCACAGAGAAGAGCCTGAGGTCGAACGCTGGGGCAGGGGTACGCTCCATAGCCCGGACTGCGGTGCTGGTCTCTGGTTTGGGAGGCTGCGAGACCTTCTGGAGCACCATGTGGTTCTTTTCCAGCCTTCCCTGGGATGGTGCATGCCCAGACCTCGTCCTGGAGCGGAGTCAGGAGCACAGCTGTGGCAAAGACCCATACCTGAGAGCTGAGAAGCACTGTGTTATAGACATAACCTGGCTTATCAAGATTTGGTCTGAACCTTCGTAAGCAGATTGGAGCCAGATATCAGTCTGAGCTAGACAGGACACAGCCAAATGCTAGAAGGCAAGAGGAAGAAGAGACCCACCTAAATTGGCAGAAGACCTGCAGACATTTTGTGTTCCTCACATCTCCAGATGCCAGTGAGGACTTCCAAGATAAATAGCCGATGGACCGATTGCTAGACACTTAGGCAGATTGTGCAGGAGGCCAGAAACACTCCATGATGCTGTGGGATTTATGGCAGAGCTTAAATATTGCATTTCAGCCCTTGAACAGAAGTCGGAAAGCTGCTGCTGGAAGAGAGGGAAGCTGGTTGCTTTATATAGGTATAAGGTCCTGTGCTAGAGAGAAGAGTATTTCCATCCTGTTAATACCACTTCAAACTACTAGAAAAAGGGACTTACGCAGGATGGAAAGCAGTGGGGGATTGGCTACAACATCAAACAGGAGTGCGGCCGCTCGGTTAAGCGCGGCTCTGATGGGAAGGGGAAATATCCATAGAGAGGGTTGTTATAAATATATGGCTAGTCAGGACAGAGACTCATAAAAATCTACTGAAAGGCCCAAACTCAGCTCAGGAACATGAAGCTGCACATGTAAAGCTGGGTGATACTGGTTTAAATTAGAGTTGAGGCTGTAGCAAGGTTTTGTGGGGCTGGATATTAAGTTCATGTTCAAAGAACCCGACTCTTCCCTTGTAGCCTTTAATTACTTTGCTTTTGGGAAGGGTACTTTTTGTGGCTGGTTGTACTGGAAATCCCCTTTTCCTTGGCCTCAGTGGCAAAAAATGGGAGTTCTTGGTTGAACAACCTATTTGCCTCCACTTGGCAGCAGTCCACTTCAGAGGGAGGGCTACGGGGGAAGCCAAGCAGCAAGAGAGGGGTTATCGCGTGTGTAATTTATAGGCATCACAGATGCTCCTTCAGGTGCTGCAGTTGCCGATTGAAACTAGACAGAGAGGGAAATGATGGGACGGTCCAAAGTGGAGCCACCCCATGGGTACGAGGAAAGGCAGGGACTGGGAAAAGTGTCCTTGCTGGGGAGAAATGCCTGGGGGAGACTGGACTGCCGGGATCTGGGAAAATGCTTAGCATAGCCAAGGTGGGAGATGAACTAACACACTCAGTGTGTACATCACTGTGGTCGGTACCTGGTCGGTGAGCACCAGGGCTTTCAACCTGCAGTGTTTTCCTTTAAAGACATGGCTCATGTGAAAGAAAGAGGTTTGGGCAATCTGTTTGCGGCACCTGCCTCCGCGGGCAGGCCCCTGAGCTGTCTCTTTGAGCTTGTAGCCAGCTCCTGGACCTCATCTGTTGTCCTGGTTAGGAAAAAAAGGCCAGCAAGAGCTTTGCTGTGTAATATGTTAATCAAAGGGTGCTTGTGCCTTACCATTAATAGATAATATCTGGGATGTGCCTTACTAGGTTCATTTTGGTTTCCACTGTGGATATCTGGGGGTGAAAATGGCTTTCGTGTTAGGACAAGTCCACAGCAAACTGTAGCGCGGGTCTCCCATCACCTGTGAAAATCAGCCCTCACTCGAGAGACCAACAGAGCAGGTATTGCATGGCCAGTCATCCAGTCCCTCCGTTGTAGCTGAGGGTAATCTGGCGTACGGTCCACCCTGTAATAGGAGCTGACGGTGTTTTATAAGCAGGCTTATAAAAGCGCTTCCCCGATGCGAGGGAAGGGAGCAGGGCACTGTCAGCCTGCCGGAGGCTCAGCTGTGGACTTGTCAGGATTAGAGAAGCTCCACATGCTCCTTGGGAGAAGGGAGAGCTACCTCGGTGGCCGGAGGAGAGCAGCTGGGCATTTTCAGAGCTGAAGCAGTTTCCGTAGCTGGGGGTGCCTGCGGGGTGGGGACAGCACTGACACAAGACCAAAGTCACCAAAGGCTAGTTCTGCCAATGCCTTCTTCAAACGCTTTTTTTTGGGTAGACACCTCCCTCAGCAGGACAGCAAGAAAAAATCGAGACTTCATCCTTTTTTTTCTTTCACAGTCTGTAGGAATGAAACCGCTCCTGCTTCATCCAGTAGATGTAGGTTTGCAAGAGCAGAGTACAAGGAGCTAAAAGCGTGGCTTAGAAAGGCTCCTGGTATCAAAGCAAGGTGTGATTGAAAAAAACCCAACGTACGAGGGCAACTGTGTCTGCTTTGGAGTATAGAGACTCTTCAGAGTAGCATAGTGAGAAAGCTTGGAATTTAAAGATGAAATGTTGTATAGAAGATGGGGAAATAAAACAATGGGTGATGAGTATTCACGGGAGCTCATTATACCCGAAACACTGAAAAAGGAGGTTCTGAGGTTTCATTATGATGTCAAAACCATTGGACATCTTGAGGTTGCAAAATCCTTAGTCAAGCCAAGAGAGAACTAGTTTTGAGGAAAATGCAGACAGATGATGGAAAATTACTACAGGAAATGTGATGCATTTCTTGCGTGGGTTGCATTTCAAAAGTGGGTCTCCAAAGATGGGGAGAAACCCTACTGAGCAATGTCTCCTGGGGACCTTACTGCGACTCATTGCTGTTGATGTTGTTGGGCCTTTGCCTGAGATGGAATCTGCCGGACAATATTTGTTGGTAGCTATGGATTTCTTTAGAAAATGACCTGAAGCTTACCCAAAAAGGAACCAAGAGGCTGTAATTGCAACCAAGCTTCTAAGGGATGAATTTTTCACCATATTTGGAGACCTAGACACGAAGAGTGTGCAACAAGGCAGAGACTTTGAGGCCAAAGTATTCCAGCAGGTTGGTCAGACGCTAGTAAATGCAACAGGAGGTACCCAGCGTCCTACGAATGGTGGAGAGGGGAAGCTTGGCTGGTGCTGGGAGGAGGCATCGAGCCAACTGCATGACGCTTGGCCTAGATGCCCCCATTTACACTGCCTGATCCCCCAGTGCTGCTCCTCAAGGCCTTGGTATCTGCCTGCCCCATGTCGGCATCTGAGACACCTTAACAAGTCTTGCATGGCATCAGAAACCTATGAGTGGGCAACTGAATCACCCCCCAGATACTTTATAAGAAACGACAAAAGGACCAGGACTAATCCAGCCCTTTGTCTATTCTGTTGATTTTAATGACTTTCAGAGAAGTAGAAGGGGAAAGTGCAGTCTGATCCCAGCTCTCCTTTTCAGACATTAGCCAGGAAACACAGCACACTCCTTGCAAGAAACTGGTGAATTTGGGCCATTTGGTATGCACTGGTCTGGCCTATCTGGACTCTGCAGAAATCAAGTGGAACAGCTCAGGTTTTTCTAAAGAAAAACAAATGTGAGTATTGCCTTGGGCAACACGCATGTTTTCTGATGTAGGCTTATGTGTAGAAACCTGGCTGATTCCACATCCCATGGAGATGGAGAGATTAGGAGCCCACAGCAGATAAACCATGGTGTGTAGCAGTGACCACCTATGTGCATTAACACCTAAGAGGCCAGTGGGTCCTGGCCCCGGAGGAGTTATGAGGGGAACTGAGTGGATCCCGAAAGCCAAGAAAACAGCTGTGGATGTTGAGTCTGACTGAAATTAGTTGCCTCCTGGGGAAAAATAGGGAATGGCCTGCTTTAGCCCAGAGATTTCATTAAAACCAAAAAGTTTGCTGCGAACTCCTTCTCAGGAGGTCAAAAGGAAAGGGAGCAGCAGCTGAAAGCCTGCAGTGGCATCCCGGTGGGAGCAGGGTCAGCCCGAGCTGGCTCTACGAAAATGGCCCGACAGGAAAACGCGGTACGAGTACGTAAATAGCTAAACTGGTTGCTCCGACGCTCTTCCTCCCTGTGTGTCTGAGATGAAGCAGGTCCATGGGTCTGGGTTCTGCTGGCAGGAGGCAGAGCAGGGGGTGGTCTTGCAGGGGTGCCTGGTGAGAGAAGCAGTTCCCTTTTGCTCAGCCCGGTGCCAGAAGTACCGACACAGCGGTGTGGGCATGGGCAAGCTGGTGAAACCAGCAGATGAAGGCACTGAAGACTGCCCAAAGCACACCCCAAAACATCACAGTCCATCTATTGACAGGAGATGGAGCACTAAAGTTTTCTTTTCTGTTTATGTTCTTGACAAAGTTACCCACACGCGTCTCCCATCCCTCTCATCCGGGACTTATTTTACAAAGGAGTTACTTACAGGGGAAGGTTGTTTAGTCCAGTACGTACTACAGTTTGAAGCAAATTGGGCTGTGTAACAGTCATGCTATCCCTGTTTATCAGCCTCAGCTTCATCAGCTGTAGGAAGTGTCAATGGGGAAGAACGGTGTGATTTAAGCTGATTCGGGAAGCTGCACCTTTGCTTTGGAAAACAGGACATGAGCTGCAAATACTCAGAGAGTCCCTAATTCCAGGGCAAGCCTCTCGGCGCCCGCAGATGCAGCACAGGGGCTCTCTGACCCCTTCTTCGGGATGGAGAGCTTCCACAGTTTCCTCTAGCACTAAAACCTTGGCTCTAAAACCCTGGCTTGTTAGAAGCTACAGCCTCCTAACTGTGTTCACTGAAGGAGTTTTGTAGTTTGGAGCCCCATTATTTATCTCTGACTGTATATTTTCTCCTGAGAGCCTTGTGAACAAAATGAATTGCAGCAGAAATCACACATTTCCCGTACAGGCACGTTTGCCTTTCGTGAAGTCTGCAAAATCATGACCCAAATGTATGGTGAGATAGTAAATCCGAGAAGACAGCGTGCGGGAAGCCTAGTCTAAGATGAGCAGAAGAAAGCAACCCTGCAGCCCCCAGCAGCTTTCCTTGCAGATGTGCTGAGCCCAAGAGCTGGGGATGCTTTGGGACGCGGAGACCAGCCGGTGCCTCGTGGCCCCCCTGATGCCTCAGACATTGGAAACGGCAGTGTTTATCTCTTCTTCCCAAATTTCATTCTTCCCAGACCCTTGCAGATTGGCTTATTTCTAAAGAGTGGAGGAAGATGGAGCGGGTGAAAAGGGGTCTTGCTTACTCTCAGTTGGGAAACTCTGAAACAGTACGTACCTTTCAGACCGGCACTTTCCACATGGATTGGTTCCAGCCCATGTTTTAGGATTGTGTATTTTATTCTCCTCTCTAGGCCATCCTGCCTGCAGTCGCTCTTTCCACACCCTGATAACTCTTCCCATTAGAATCATAGAATCATAGAATCGTAGAATCATTAAGGTTGGAAAAGACCTCTAAGGTCATCGAGTCCAACCGTCAGCCCAACCCCCCCATGCCCACTAAACCATGTCCCCAAGCGCCTCATCTCCACGTCTTTGAAATCCCTCCAGGGATGGGGACTCCACCACAGCCCTGGGCAGCCTGTGCCAAGGCCTGACCACTCTGTCAGGCAAGACATTTCTCCTCACGTCCAACCTAAACCTCCCTTGGCACAACTTGAGGCCGTTTCCTCTCGTCCTATCGCTGTTACTTGGGAGAAGGGACCGACCCCCCCTCGCTCCAACCTCTCTTCAGGCAGTTGCAGAGCGCGATGAGGTCTCGCCTCAGCCTCCTCTTCTCCAGGCTGAACACCCCCAGTGCCCTCAGCCGCTCCTCATCAGACTTGTGCTCCATTGCTTCCCACCTTGCTAGAAAAGGCAACTTTTAAACACCAAAGCTCTGGTTGTGGCACTGGCGTGGAGCTGGCGTCTTCTTTAGGCAGAGCCCTTCTGAGCTGGGGCTGTGTCAGCACACGGACGCCCACGTGGAGATCAGAAATCTCCCCAAACAGGGGCTCCCCTACGGCAGTATTTTGGGAGACGGGGAGCAGGAGGAACAAACGTCCCTTGCGTTACATTTGCAAATTGTCTATGAGCAAGGCGTGGTTTTTCCAGGTCTGTCTGGGACCCAGGATTGTTGTTGGGATGATGTTTGTGAGTAATCTTTGGTCAGCAGATTGTGCGCGTGTGTCAACCAGCGCGAGAAGTAGGCAGCAGAAAAGTGATCTGGGCTGGTGAGCGGAAGGCAGGTACACAGTGGGCACATGAGATAAAAGCCTTTTCTGTTCCCGGGTTGGATGAGCATCGCTGGCAGAAGTAGGTTTCTGGGGCAAATACTCCTTTTCACGAGTTCCTAAAGAGGATTTCTGTAAATATTTGCTAATGTTTACTTGACGTTTGCAGTCACTCATGTCAATATGATCCCATCCTGGAATGTTAACTGGAAACAAACACAAAAGTGGGCATGAGCTCAGCTGATGTGGATACAGTTTTTAATTTAGGCTCGTTTTCATGGTCCTCACCCTTCACGTAATCATCCAGTTCTGCTGAGAATTAGTGGTGCTCCAGGAGCTTCACTGTTTCCAAGATCCATGATTTTTTTGTTCCCTGTTAACAAGTGTGTTACCAGAGTCACTCTTGTTTGTGTCTACTGTCTGACACTTCCTACCAAAATCCTGCCTCCAGTTGCTTCTAACTTAGTCAAAACTTAACGATTTGGCCTAAAAGCTCCCACAGCAGTTGTTTGCCTCTGGCTGTTTTTATAATACTTTTTTTTTTTAAAGTTCATCTGAATCAATTAAGCTGTTTTCAAGGACGTAGCTAAAACTAAGCACATTTTTGTTTTTTCCATGTCAGAAAAAACTGACGATGTCTTTTTTCAAAAGTTCTGGTGCACTGTGCTGTGGAGCAAGAACGTCAGACTCGCAGTGGAGCTGGGCTTTGGGTAGGAAATGTGTTTCGTGCCTTTCTGCTGAAAAATTGTTCAAGAACAAGCCTTAAGGAGCTGTGGTTCTCACTCAGTAGCGACAGCTTTGATTTTCACACCTAAATACACTGCAGATTTCCCATATTCTGGGCATGTTTCCAGCCAGGTGTGAATTCTCTCTTCTTGCAGTGGCCATTTACCCCAGTAGATGGGCCAGCCTTCCTTGGACCCTGGCAAAGTAGGGGAGCACATTGTTTGATGTAACTACAGACACAAGAAAAACTGTACCTGGGGAAGCAGCAGGAGGCGGGGATAAGAAATCTGGATGTGGCAGAACAGTCTGAAGACTGGGGAGTGTGTCGTGTGTCGGACTGAACGGGGGCTTAGGACTGGGTGGCAAAGATACAAAGGTATTGCGTTATTCGGGGCATCTGAGAAGCATACTGAGGCCAACAGGACGTTCATCTCCAAGGTGCAAAAATATTAGAAAATGCTAAGCACTTTTTAAAACTCAGGCTTAGGTATCTCAGAGCCGTTGTTCTGCGCTTGGTGGCTTTCCGTCTCAGTTGGCCAGCCGTACAGCATGAGGAATAGCGGTGCCTCGTCTCACCGGGCTCATCGTGGCTCGAGCATCTCTGTGCGAGCCTGCGATGCGGCCGGCGAACGCTGCAGGAGCCCCACACTGCTGAGCAGGGTGTGGGTGCCGTGCAGCACGCAAGGATTGCCTTCACACGCTGGACGATGAGAAGAAAAGGGAGAACTGTGCACCGGCGGTAGGGATGCAGTATATATGACCTGAAGTCCCAGGAAGCAAGAAATATTTTAGAAAGGCAGAAAAGCCCTTTGCACGGTGCTCTCGCTGCTCATCCTCTTGTGTCCCGCAGACGTGTTTGGTCCCTGCATGGGGTGTAACGGTGGTGCCCAGCAGCCAGGGGCCACCCCCGGCTGGCAGAGGCGGCTGCAGTCCATCGGTGCCGGTGAAGACACACCGCTCCGGGCACCATCTGCAGCTGCAACAGCATGAGGGGCAAACGTCCCCTCCGGTCCAGCCTGTCCCCAGAAAAATTTGGTCCCGGAGTGGTTTTATAAAGGGATTCAGTGCTGCAGGTGATGGTGAGAGATCCGTATCTCTTGGCCCGGTTCAGTCACCACCGAAGGCAGTGGCCAGACCTGGGCAACGCCAGCGGTCGGGGTGGCATGGCTGGAGAGCAGAGGCAGAGGGCGGACGCTGTGGGAGTGCGGCTCCCCGGGCACGGGCAGCGAACCGCAGAGGTGGAGACGAAAGTAAAGGTCAAATTCTCTTGACTCGTGCAAACCTACTTCTTTCTTTTTTTTTTCCCCTGGTGACAATTAATCTTGTTGTAAGGTGGAGTAGTCCTCAAATGAAATGAAACCCCTCTTCTCAGGCCTCGGAGCGCGTAGTGGTCTGAATTACTTGACAAGCGCAGTTTACCCTTTGGGCAATTCGTGGCTCCCCTTTCGCAAGTAAGAGCACACTTTTGTGGATGTTTTCCTCGTTCAGTACTACCTAATGGATTTTTTTTCTTAATAACTGTCATTTGCCCTGCATCTTGCTATTCTCAACTCAAAATGAAAAACGTAAGTTGCTGGCTGTGAATACTATTCATTATTCATTTACCAGAGGGATCTTAGGCACATTCATCCCATTTCCTCTTAGTGCCTCATTATCAATAAACCTTTGCCTCGCTGCTTCTGTAAATCATTTTCATCCCTTTCCTTTGCGAACCATGTGCTTGGGTCTTGCACTAATGTCTCATGAGAGTAATTGGCCAAGGCATGTAGTATTGTTTTTACTCCTTGATAAGCTGACAAAACTTCATTAAGAGGAGATTATTGAACTGCACGTACTTTTTTTTTTGGACGAAGAAAGCATTGCACTTAAACCGTGAAGCAAGCGGGGTTTCCCAGCATTTTCCTGAGAACAGCAGCTTGCGTCAGCAGCTGATTTAATTCAAAAGACCTAGATTACCCCGGTTCCCCTGGGGAACATGCACCTTCTCTCTGCTGTGATACGAAGGTCGTGGAGTTAACCCTCCAGAGACAGAATCATAGAATCACAGAATCACTAAGGTTGGAAAAGACCTCTGAGATCATCGAGTCCAACCGTCAACCCAACCCCCCCATGCCCACTAAACCATGTCCCCAAGCGCCTCATCTCCACGTCTTTGAAATCCCTCCAGGGATGGGGACTCCACCACGGCCCTGGGCAGCCTGTGCCAAGGCCTGACCACTCTTTCAGGAAAGAATTTTTTCCTAATGTCCAATCTAAACCGCCCTTGGCGCAATTTGAGGCCGTAAAAAAGTGCACTAAGCTGGGGGTTAGATTTCAGGGCTGAGGAGAAATGGGGGACAATTTCAAACATCCTTTCCCTCCTCCCCGTGGCCCCAACAGACAGAAATGCAAGGCGTGAGAGCGTAGCACCCGCGATTGATGGTGGGCTCCCACGGGAGGCTGGAGCGGTGCCGACAGTTCCCCACCTTGGCAGCTGCTCTTCACGGCAAACGCCAGCACTGGACGTAGACCTGGAGCCAGTCTAGGGCAAGGGGTGACTTGCTGCAGGGGCTGAAGGGATCCTACACAGGCCAAGAGTTTATTAAACTTCAGTTTAACCAGAGCTGAAATATGTTCCTCTAATGCAGGGCAGCAGAGGTTAACGGAGTCCTTTTTGTAGACGTTTTATGACACTCTTTGGGGATACATATAAGAAGGCTGAGGCATTCTGAGTAACTTAAATAAATATTTGTTTAGACTGTGTAGGGGGCAATTGGAGTTTCCAGGCAGGTCAGTCTTAGACAGATTTTTCTTTCTTTGCCCTTTCTCCCACGTTATAGCGCAGACACGCTGTGGTTCACGGCCAGGCCACGCAGCGCAGCTATGCACCCCAACACCCCGAAACAGCTCTCCTGGTCAGGGAGACCTTGAGGCTGCCGTGCACCCCCCGTACCATTCAGGGGGACCAAGGACCCTGGCCGGTGCCCTCAGACCCTCTCGGGACTCCAGGCTTCCCCCTCTCCCTGGGCACCAACTTCTGCCGGCAGCGTGCCCAGGTGGCCAAGAAGGCCNATGATTCTATGATTCTATCTCCTCAGCAGGAAAACCCCGTGGGGTTGCAGCACCGTCCCCATCTCCTGACCCCATGGCAGGGACGGTTTTTTGCAGCGGGTGACCTGAGGAATGGAGCGAGGAGGGGTGTAGAGGTTGGGGGAAACAACCTGCCCCTGTCAGGTTTGCTGTTAGTTATTTCGTCTTCGCTCTTGGTTGGCAAGGTCCCAGTTTGGTTGGGCTGCTTCTCGCTTCAGTTGGTGATTTTGCTGCCCTCTTTCTCTCTGCCAGTAAAAGCTGATGCCAGCCTGTTGCCCAGCCCCAGTGACTGTGAATTGGCGGGTTTGGTAGCCAGAAACCTCATTTCTTTCTGGAACACTTCTAAAAGCCTGGTGCTTGTAGGAACATCAGCAATACCCAGACCTTAAGTTTTGCAATGTGCAGTCAGAATGGAAATAAGTTTTAGATGTCCTTCCAAGAACGGGCAGGTTTGGGGAAGGCTGAATGTTTTTCTTTCCTCGTCCGGGCCTTTCTTTACTAATCAGCTGTATAAAACTGAAGAACAGCAGAACTATTTTCTTAAAGAACCTGGCCCAAACTTTGGCCCAATGTTTAAACTCAACCCTTTCTGTGGTCCAGTGAGGGTCAGCCAACTTTGGGTGTTTTCTGTTTTGACTTCAGCTTTCCCATCACTACTGCTTTCCAATTTCCAAGCGAAAATGGCAGCACCCAAATCCCCCTGAGATGTTACCCCGTACTTGGGTAGCAACGGGGCTGCCGCAGCACCTCATCCAGACTTGGAGTCCCCGAGGGGGGACCCGGGGGCCCAAATCGGGAAGCAGGAGAAGCAGCAGAGGAGCTGTGCTGGGCAGATTTGTTGGGGCTTGTCTGACTGCCCGTCTGAAGTACATAACGCTTCGCTTGAAGCATAAGGGTAGTCCAGGGAGACGCATAAGCTGCAGCGCCTTGCTGGATTAGGGCCGCAGGCTGGCTGCTTCAGCGAGGCAGAGCCCGCTCAGACGCCTCTCCGGCCGGTGCCTGCAAGCCTTTTGAAGTTCGTCTCTCACTAATTTGAAACAGGACTCCATAAGGCAGAGGCAGCTGAGCTCTTGCTCAGCTCGTGACAAAATGGCTCTAATCTCCCTCCTCCTGCCCCTCTGCTCTGCCGGTTATTGCAGGTTGCAGCTCCAGCCCTGTTACCAGCGGCACAAAACAGGCGACTGGAAGTCACCTCTGGGAGGCAGCTGAACTTCAGCAATGCGTTGCTGCCTCCGCTGTGAAAAGGTTGCTTTTGCAAAGCCAGCCAGACAGAAGAATGCAGAGACAGACTGATGGACGGACCGACCGACGGCGTGAACACTGTCCGGGCAGGCACAGACACATAGGATGGAGTGAATCACTCTCCAAGCTGGCAGCAGGGAATTAAACTGTGCCAGAGCCAGACATTAGAGCAGGGCTCAACTCCCTTCAGGTGGTTTTGCCTCCCCAGCCCTCCCCAGCAGCTGGAAGGAGCATCCCCCGCTCTCCTCTAACCCAACGGCTGATCCGTGTCTGCTGTCATGGCTGGTGGTGCCTTGCTTGGTGTGCGGTTAATGTGGAAGGCAACACGCGTTGAGACGGTGGAAGGTTGCACCGGTGCCTCGTGCCTCCCTCTCACCCCGATGCCCGGCTCAACTAGCGCCAGAAATCGTAGGGAAAATGTCTGGAGCGTGTTGTGGGGAAGAGGGGGGCACTGAATGGTTGTGGGGGAAAGCTCTGGAGGAGATGCCAACTGCAGTGAAGAGCCCCTTTTGTCTTACAGTGCTCAGATCCTTGTGGTGGCCAAAGGGCATGGGCGAGCTTGAGATGAATACACAAATCTGCATCCGATGGGGGGTGGTTTATGCTCTTGCTTTCAGAGTGAGAGCTTAGCCCTAAGCCCTGCGTCCCCCTCATCTGTCACTCACATCTGAACAACCCTCAGTGTTTCCACGGCACTGCCTGCCATCAGCCCCAGAGCTCCCCAGCGCTCACCTTCCCCTGCTGCAGGTACAGGGTCCGACTTTATCACACCTCGGAGCAGGGCGGGCTTGTATCCCGCCTAGCTTAAACACCATCCTCATGTAACTCTGATGGACATAATTTCCAAACAGGGGAGGAGCAACCTTGCTATACCTGGGTTTTTCTAAAGGAAACACAATCCTGAGGGAACGGGATCCGCCTAAAATAAGGCAGACAGGCGGATGGGGCAGACGCTGCCCCAGATGCTGACGGCCAGTTAGTGACACTCAGCTCAGGCGGGAGCGGGACAGAGGCCCCACATTGGGTCAGTGCATCAGGGCATGCAAAACCCCCATAGTGCTTGTCTGTGGAGAAGCAAACAGCTGCCCATTCTGCCTTTCACTTACCCAAGGGTCTGTGGACCCTTTTGGACTTAACTCCTTGACTTCAGGCCTTGGCAGCGGCTGCCCAGGGCAGTGGTGGAGTCCCCATCCCTGGAGGGATTTAAAAGACGTGTAGATGAGGCGCTTAGGGACATGGTTTAGTGGGCATGGGGGGGTTGGGTTGACGGTTGGACGCGAGGAGCTGAGAGGTCTTTTCCAACCTTAGTGATTCTGATTCTCTGATTCTATGATTCTAAACGGCTACTGGCCTGTGTTGAGGTATGAGTCTACGACTGAGATGGTCCCATTCAATACTTTGTCCTATATTAGTGATGCTGCATATTTTGTCTTATTCAGCATTGGGCCAGGTCTTCAGAGCAGTGAGGTGCTCACATCTGGCTCTGAGGGACTTGAGGAAAGCCAAGACCTTCAGGAGACCAAGGCCATGGCAAGGCAATGCAGGATTGCTTTGGAAGGAGTAGACTACTTATCCAAAAGGTATCAAATTCAGAGCTAAAGGGAAACTGAAAGCTCTTTCAAGCCCCCTTCTGATCCTTGCCTGCCTTGTCGATCTTCCTTGGCAGACAAGCACTGGTGATGTACCAGTTCAGAGGTACGAGGTGGCTTTGGGTTCACATGCAGTGTTTGAGGCGGAAACACAAGTAGGACATAGCAGAAACCCACAATTATTTCCCAGCTAAGACATGCCTACAGTGGGAAACAAAAGAGACACTTTAAAATGCAGTAGCTGACCCATCTTGACTGTCACACTTTCAAGCAGGACTTTGCACGTAGCCTGGCGTGCTGAAAACCCGTCGCTGACCACCCTCAGCCCGAAGCCTGGGGCTGCCTGTGTGGGATCTATTGAGAGTCTGACTGCCACTGAGCTGCACAGAGGGGACTGTCACCTCCCTCTACTGTCACTTAAAAAGCCATCTTGTGGCTGATCCTGGCAGAGCACATCCCCAAGGCACTGAAAACCTTCAGGTGTCAGAGAGGAGAGAGCCAGGTCACCAAGAAATTCATGGGTTCCTCAGGGATAGCCAAGATCCCCAGCCTCAAAATATTTGGCATAAACAATCATCTCCTTTCACATTCAGCAGTGAGGAAGCCAACTGAGCAGTTTCCTTTTCTCCCCATGGAGGCAATGGCAGTACGTTTTCTTGCTCTTTCTCTTTTCCTATATCACATTCTGGGAGGCAGAAAGTGAGCTGCAATTGCAGCAGGTTGCTAGAAGCATTTTTGTGCCTTCAAAATTTGCTAGTCAGCTCTTTCCTGCTGTTCAAATGAATGTGCCACATGAAGAAGGACTTGGGGCATAAACTGTGCCTTTTTGCTCTAGCCACAGCTTCTATGCGGAGTTTTCAGAATTGATTTGTTTATATAAAAGCCAGTTTTGTTAGTGTCCCTTAAATGACATGAAAGAGGAGCAGCAGCGCATGTTGCATTCGTACAGATGGTGCTGAGCTCTCCCCAAGCAGCCACAGGGTGTGTGAATTCAGCTAATCAGACAATAAAGCAATACATGCCCTCAAAAGCAGATGTTTGCATGGGGAAAAAAAGCTAGCGCAGAAAAAAAGCCAGAGGAACAGCAACACAAACAAATAACACACCCGCGGACCCACACGCACACGTTCCCCAGGCTTGCTGTGATGTTAGCTTCTCAGAAGCACTGGAGTTAAGGTTTATCGAGCTGTCTGTTCCCAAACCCACACGGTGATTTACTCGAGGGGAACGTAACCAGCCAGGCACAAGAGGGTCTACGTGCAGCCAGGGCTGAAGTAGTTTTGACTCCCAAGGAAGCATCTCCGAGGTAGCTGGAGTGGAGGCAGAGCCAGTGGCTTATGTTACACCCTGGGTGCAGGGCCACCCAAAGCCTGTGGACCCACTGGTGCTGTGTGGCACCCTGGGGATTGTCCCCAGTCTGCTTTTCAGGAGCAGAAGGAGATTTTGAGATTTTTCTGCTCCAGGCCTTAGTGTTGCTCCTGCTATACGCTCTGCTCAGAAAAATGAGTCTCTTCTTGAAGAGAGGGACCCTAGGTGTGGTCCGGAGGAGCACAGGAGAAAGAAACACCTTTCTCCCCCTTTCATCCTTCTATGAATAGGCGTTTCTGTAGGAATTTGCTCTGTCTGTAATGAGCTTCCCAAGGTAGCCAGGTATTTCACAGCCATTTTTAGTCTATTTTCACTGTGTCCCTCCTTTGCTGTAGAGCCTGAGGAGGCTGCAGGCAGCAGAGCAGCAGTGCCAGCAGCTTCGGCCGGGCTCAGCAGCGGTGGACGGTGTCCATGCAGATGAGCACAGTCAGGCAGTGGTCTCAGCACAGCGGCAAGACGGTGCGTTGCCACGCCATGAGCAGAGGAGCTGCCCGGGGCATATTCCAGCTTTCCTTCGGGTTCTGCAGGGTGAACCAAATGAGCCAGGATAAATGGACAGACGTGTTTTCATACAGGAACCAGCTCTGCTTTATGCAAACTCAAGGGAAGCGCTGGTAGGCTGGACACAAGGAGATGTGTTCATCCTCATCCCGAGTTGAAATGGAGATGCTCCGACCAGTTTCTGCTTAGCAGCAAGGGTAACTGCAGCTTCCAGAACGATGCCAATGGCTTGTGTCTTACGTAGACTTCTACCAGCTGCAATTGAGATGAATGCTGCCCATTTTTACACTTCAGTTGGGAGCAAGAGTGAAGGTATGATTAAGTGTCCGATCATTGCTAACGAAATCAGTGATGCCAGATTCACTCACAAAATTCTGGGTCTTCTCTCCATCTTTAAACTCTTTACATCTACAGACTGCAAGAGAGCTCACCTCCTGAACAGGAATAAACCTAAAGGTTTGGGCCTTTGTATGTCTAAAATCCAGCCGCTCCGTTTTATCCTATATCACCCAAAATGTGGATATTTTTAAAATGATAGCCCTGTGCTGACTTCTAGGCTACAATGACAGACAGGACGCAGAAGGCTGCAACAGACAATTTGGGAACAAGTATAATGGCTTCAGCATGTGTTAAGGCAAGATCACAAGGACTGGATAAGGGTACGACGGCTGGCCAAGTCCCGGAGGTGTGCTGGCTGGGCTGGGGTGCTAATCTTCCAGCGTAAGAAGTGTAGAATACACTGCCCAAACCCTATCTAGGCAAAATTTTAGCACTGGTATTTAAGCAAGAGTTGAGAGAATGACGTTAAGAGCCAGAACTGGATTTAAAAAGCCTTCTTAAACATCTGCACTAGATGTTTTAGGTTTTTTTTTTAAAGAAGCGTCATTGCTATGAAAAGTAGAAGTCGGACCACGGCTGTGCGGGCAGGGAGAGGCACCGTGAAATGGCCAGCGTAGGAGGCCATAGGGATCTGGGGGTGGGCAGGGAAGAAAACCCCCGTGCCCACGCCTGGGTGGGAGGGCAGAAGGCCCCCGCGCCGCTTAGCGTGGGAGCAGAGAGGCTGCCCGGCGCAGCCACACGCCGCCCGTGCCACGCGCTTTGGACGTGGGCGGGTGGTCGGCAGGCAGCCTCTGCGAGCTGCGGTGTCCCGGGCTCCTCTCGGAGCCCCCCCGGGGCTGGGGTGGCGTGGGGCTCCTCACTGGGACCGTAACGGCTTGGCCGAGATGCTGCTAGAGCGATACGTTAGCAACGCCAAGACCCTGCAGGCTTCTTTGCCTGGAGGCTGGGGGGAACAGCCCTGGGCTGCCTGCGACCCTGGGTTTCGCTGGCTCTGTAGCTGTCTTCCAACCTCGTAGGCAGTCACGGGATCTGTGTGAAGGAATCTATCGCAACGGAGTCGCGGCTCGTCATGTATGTGCTGTGCAAAGGAGACCTATCATTTCAAGCCGAGCCCGAAGTTGTGTATTTGAAACATCCCACTCTCCCTTGCCATGTGGATGCACCGAGCTGACGTTGCACTAAATTAAATTCACGGTTAAGATTGTAGGTAGAGAAGATTTGGATTCATCACCCTCCCAAAATAGCACACTTCAAGAAAATAAAACAGATACGAGTTGTGAATCCAAACGTTGTGACGGTGTGGTTAAAATGTCCGTTCCCTCTAGCAAGGGTGTCGGCAGAGCCGTCTGCTGCCTGGGCAGCTCGGGGGCTCACCCCGTGGCCACGCGTGCAGCATGGTCTGTGTTTCCTGCACCCCACTCCTCCTCCGTGGGGTTCCCAAGACAGATGCGGTGAGAGCAGAACGGCGTTTCCCTTCCAGGTGAACTGGGGATGCAGGCAGCTCTCCTGCCCGAAAAGGGGGATGCCCAGCTGCCCTGGGCTGTCCCTGCCCATCGACAACAGATACAGGGTGACTCAGGGAAGGTCTCGGAAGTGCCGGTGGTCTAGCAGGCAGCCAAGGCACCGGGAGAGCAGGGTATCAGCGTGGGAAGCCAGAAAATATCCTCCTTCTACTGCTATGAGGGCAAGGATGGAGTCGTAAGCAGTGAAGGAGGCACCGAGCGGTCCTGTCGGGCTTGCAAGGGTGCAGTGATACTCACGTTACCTCCTTGTCATGGAGATCTTCACAATATGTAACTCAAGGTCTCTCTAGATTTGATTAGAAACAGACACCCCAAACTTTGCACTGAAACTTTGAGGCCATCTCCAGTTACAGGAAGTCTGGGCATATCCATATGCAGATGTACGCAATTTGTTTCACTTCAGCAGTTAGCATGCCTGTTCCGAGGTCAGGGAGCCCCTTCCTAACGAAGGAGAGTCACTCCTCTGGATGCTCAGCCCAGGGTGGATGCGCCCCATCCCTACGCCGCCGTCCGTGCTCCCGCCCTCCATCCCGCTCTCGCCGCCCCTCTCACGGAGACAGCTCGTCCCGGCCGGTGCCCGCAGGGGCTGGAGGTAACGAAGCCCGGGTCTGCTGCAGCGCGGGAGCGTGAGAGCAGCGGGGCCGAGCCGGCGAGGTGGGCTCTGGGCTGGGGGACACCCGCCGCCTGCGCCGCGGGGACGGTCGCTCGTTCCTCGGGGCTGACGGCTCACGGCAGAGCTGTCGCTGCTGAAAACCCCGGGCCCAGCTCCCAGCTGGGGTTTGAGCTCTGCGGTCGACAAAATTACATCAGACCAAGAGCTTTCCTCTATGTGTTTGTGCAGACCCTTCCCCAGCTAGTCGAAGCCGCTCGTTGCTTATAACGGCAGAGGAGTTCCCGAGGAAAGGCCTCAGGTCTCGCGTTTGCCGCCGCTGGAGTCGCAGGGGACCTGGGAGCGAGGGAGGCAGCCAGCACAAAGGCACGGGGGAAAACGTACTGAGCTTCCTGACTTAATAAAAAAAGAAAGAAAGGAAGAAAAATTTCCTGGAATACTTCCATTCATTTATATTCCATCTCTACTGACTCTCATAGGTGGTAGCCAGTTGCTGCAGACTTTCTGGAACTGTTTTATTATCATTAGCTTTGAAAATAATAAATATCATGGCCGTGGTGTAGGATTTACCCGGGCTGTGGGGCAGGGCACCGTCCAAGCGCATTTTGGAGGGGCCTGTCCACCTGCATCCCCAAGGAGCAGCTCAGCCCTCGGAGAATGCAAAGAGGAGGCAGGGTGGCAGCTACTGGCCTGGACACTGGCCCCAGCGCCCAGGGACTATAAATCCTGACAAACGTTCCTAAGGATCAAAACGAAGAGAGTTGAGATCGACAACATTAGGCTTTGCTGAGCTTTACATGGAGCTCCCCAAAAGCCTGAGGGAACGGTATCAGAAAAAGCAATAAATCTGAAAATACAGTAGGGCGCTAGTGGTAGATAGCTCCTGCCTCTCCGGTGCCTTCTTCCCAGTCCTGCCCTCGACTTCTCTGTACTAACTGGGCAATTTTTTTCCTTGCCCTCGTGACAGCTACATTTCATCCTCCTGTTTTCTTCCCAATCACCTCAACACAGTCTTTCATCTGTACTGGGTGCTGGTGAGGCCACACCTCGAATCCTGGGTTCAGTTTTGGGCCCCTCACGACAAGAAGGACATGGAGGGGCTGGAGCGTGTCCAGAGAAGGGCAACGGAGCTGGGGAAGGGCCTGGAGCACAAGTCTGATGGGGAGCGGCTGAGGGAACTGGGGGTGTTCAGCCTGGAGAAGAGGAGGCTGAGGGGAGACCTCATCGCGCTCTGCAACTGCCTGAAGGGAGGTTGGAGCGAGGGGGGGTCGGTCTCTTCTCCCAAGTAACAGCGATAGGACGAGAGGAAACGGCCTCAAGTTGTGCCAGGGGAGGTTTAGGCTGGACATTAGGAAAAAATTCTTTCCTGACAGAGTGGTCAGGCCTTGGCACAGGCTGCCCAGGGCAGTGGTGGAGTCCCCATCCCTGGAGGGATTTAAAAGACGTGTAGATGAGGCGCTTGGGGACATGGTTTAGTGGGCATGGGGGGGTTGGGTTGACGGTTGGACTCGATGACCTTAGAGGTCTTTTCCAACCTTAGTTATTCTATGATTCTATCTGCGAGGGTGAGAAAAGAGCGAGGGTACGTACACCTTCTCACACGCCCGCTCATGGGCTTTCGGCTGTGAAGCCGTGACGGAGCTGTTCATGAAAGGGCTAAACTGTACATATACAGCGAATTAGGT
Organism: Pelecanoides urinatrix; assembly: GCA_013400755.1. NCBI lineage: Eukaryota > Metazoa > Chordata > Aves > Procellariiformes > Procellariidae > Pelecanoides > Pelecanoides urinatrix. The sequence goes on along the minus strand of VZTQ01004672.1, from coordinate 58,621 downwards.
GGTGTAACGAGGGATGAACGCTGGAGAAAATGGGGATTTCCAAAGACATGAGCTGGCGTTAATGACCCTGGATATGACACTGCTGAGGGAAATCTCCCGCTGGGGACATCACTAGATGGTGGAGCTGTTTCCCAGAAAGCCTGATCCAGGACTGATAATATTTAAAAATGGGCTAATATGGAATTTGAAACAAAGATTAGTCAGTTGGCATCATCTTGGCTTGGTAAGGAGAGCACGGATAGTAAGTACCGCTGCACCCTATCCTTCTCGGACCTTTAGGAGCTGAGTGTAGCGGCTCAAGGTTAAACCCTGCAGTAGGGCTACCATGTTTTTTGTCTAAAGATCCCAGCCAGAAATGTGGCAGATGCGACACTGGCCTGCACAGCACATGCCGGGCGGTCTTCTGGTCTGGGGACAGCCAGACTTCTTCTGGTCTGGGGACAGCCTGCTGCACAGAGCAGTGGCAGGAGGCACGGGACAGCCGGGGTCACTTGCCATCAGAGATCTTACGTGCCAATGGGTCCCCACCAGGATCCTGCTGGCATGGCAGCGGTCTTGCTAATGAAGGGGACACCACCCTTGCTGGAGGCAGGAGGTGAGAGGAGAGGATGCCCCATCACAGCACCCTTCGCCTGTGCCTGAGGGCACGTACAGCTGGTTTCACTCGTAGCTGCTAAGCCTTAGAGAGGAACCAGCTCAACACAGGGGTTGAAACCTCCACCTCCTGCTTCACCATACTGCTTTCGTACGTCATGGCCTGTTAATTATTAATTGCTCAGGGCAGTCAGGCTGCCGTCAGACCCCTCTCATTTCTCTCTGCCCTGCACACAGGCTGGGGCGGTTCCGTAGGTGTCTCACAGCAGCCCTTTCTGTGGCACGAAGCGCCGTTCGTCGCCTCTTTGCCGAAAGCAGGGCAGGTCCTCGGCCGTGGGGTGACTGCGGGGTGTCAGTCAGGAGCACCTCTGCTGACACACCACCGCTGCCTGGGGATGCACCAGCAGAGAAACGGATCCCACCGAGCACCACATGTGGCTGCTCTGTGCCCCTGGTTTTTCCACCGTGTGTTATTCGGTAGGGGAGCACGGATGGGCTGGTGACTGGGGACCATCGTCTGAGGTTTGGGTCCCTCTGTCCTCAGAGACCTCTCCTGCGGCCAGGACCAAGGGACGTAGTGCTCTGCGGGCGGTGGGAGGGTGAAGGAGGGTCTCGCTGGGGTGCGTGCACCTAAGCGTGCCAGGCTCGTGGAAGAGGACCAGGAGGAGCTGGCAGAGCTTGCCCCAACCTCCCCTTCCCCGGGCATCCATGGCATAACAGCCACCTCCTCCCTTGAATACAGCCCGGCCAGGCACCCATGCGGCCCCCGAGCTGAGCTCCAGCACCCTCTGAGGCCGAGGCCGGCAGCTCTCCTCTGCCTCGCCTCCTCCTCTGCCTCTGCCCGGTGTCAGCCTCTGCCTGCGTTTGGGGACTGCTGCCCAGCTTTAATGGTTGGAACCAATTAATTGGTTGAAAGATTTACACCCGTTTCCTTCTCTCTCTCCCTCTCCCCCTCCCCACCCTGCTCAAACCTGCCCTCCTCTCCCCTCCCCGTCCTCCCACCCGAATAGGCAAGGAGAGCAGTTTGGGAGAGGCCGACTTGCAGCCGAGCTCCGACCCTTCGGGAATGGACAGCAGCTACCTCAGCGTGAAGGAGGCCGGGGTGAAAGTGCCCCAGGACAGGGCCAGCACGGACCTCCCCAGTCCCATGGACAAGGCCGACTCGGAGAGCAACAAGGGCAAAAAGCGGAGGAACCGCACCACCTTCACCAGTTACCAGCTGGAGGAGCTGGAGAAGGTCTTCCAGAAGACCCACTACCCGGACGTCTATGCCAGGGAGCAGCTAGCCATGAGGACAGACCTCACCGAGGCTCGTGTACAGGTAACGGGGGATGCCCTGGGGCTTGGGCGAGGGGTGGGCGAGCTGCGAACAAGCTCCTGCTCTCCGGGGAATGAAAACATGAGCCCTGCAAATTTGTTGTCCCGTTGCTGTGCCTGAGGTCACCTGCAGCCCCGCCACAGCCCGCAGGCAGCCGAGCCCTACCCAGAGCCCGCGCCGCAGGCTGGCACACCTCTCCAGTACGCTGAGGCACGGGGACGGGACGGGGAGGTACGTCCGTCTCTGACACTCGTGTCAGCTCCTTTATTTGGGCCGGTGTCCCAAGCTGCAGCGTTCACAGAGAGGCCCCTTGTCCTTGAGCTAGCAGGGCAGCAGGCAGGCAAGCCTCACCGTCACCCTAAACAACGCTACATGGTCAATGGAGCTAAATCCAGTTGGAGACCGGTCACGAGCGGTGTCCCCCAGGGCTCAGTTTTGGGGCCGGTCCTGTTCAATATCTTTATCAACGATCTGGATGAGGGGATCGAGTGCTCCCTCAGTCAGTTTGCAGACGACACCAAGCTGGGCGGGAGTGTTGATCTGCTGGAGGGCAGGAGGCTCTGCAGAGGGACCTGGACAGGCTGGATCGA
>VZTQ01004672.1:0-55965 GCA_013400755.1 Pelecanoides urinatrix | reverse complement strand
TCTGTGATTCTATGATTCTAGTACGGGCTCTTTCTGGCAAGATGGGTATGTGGAGGTGACCAGGACGTTCGGTACCAGGGAGCACAAGGAGAGGATCCAGGAGAGGCAGCTCTTGCAGCCTGCTTGGCTAAGCAGGTGCTGAGACTGCATGAAGCCTGGTGATCTTGAGCAAAAAGGTTCTCCCACCATCTTGAGAGGAGCAGGAGAGTCCAAGAGCCGTGCTGCAGTCTCACCACCTCCACCCACACAGGTGCCAGCTCCCATGAACTAGCCTGGGGGGTCCAGCGGAGTCAAACTCCGCATTGAAGGAGTGAATGATTCTCTGAATGCTGCTCTTTCCTCTGAGTCAAGGTTAAACGGGAGGCCTGACAGAGCTCAGAAGCATTTGCAAATAGGAGCACCATCACTTGGAGTGGACATCCGCAGCTCGTGCCTTGATGGCCATCAAAGGTCCCTCTGAAGCTTAGGCTCTCATTCTCCAGTCTAGCTAATCCTGTGACTTCCATCTGCAAGCATTTATCAGCTCACCATCCCCAGAACCTGCATTAGCATCGAGAACAGCTGGTGTGTGGAGGCATCTGATTATCCCCTTATCCCAGGAAGGCTCCCAGGTCCCAGGCAGCCCGGCTTGCCCTCTGCTCTAACCTTTACAAGCAGTTGTTGCGAACAGGCGAAGCAGTCCAGCATCCTTGCATAAGTCCATTTTTCTCCCTACATTTGCTTCCAGTTTCAACTAGCTGTAGGATTTTTTTCTTGTCTGCTTGCCTAAATTGGTTTGCAGGGCTGGTGTGCTCTTCTTCCCCACAGCTGTTTCTCTTCAGGCCGGACACGGCTGCGTTTCAGTAGAAAGCAGCGCGATTCCCGTTGGTCCCGTGCGTAGCTGCGGGGTGGGCAGAGGAAGGCAGCGCTACGAGCGTCAGCTCTTTGCTTCTGCCGCTGGACGAAGCCCTTGGTTTCCCAGGGACACATCAGAGGTGCTGATGGGGTCTCCTGGCAGGCCGGGCGCAGCATCATGTTACCAACAGCCCAGCGCATGAAATTCCACGCGCTCAGGAAGGAGAATGAGGTGCTGGAGGGTGGCGAGCCCCTCCTGCGAGCCCCCGAGCCCGGACATTAGGAAAAAATTCTTTCCTGAAAGAGCGGTCAGGCCTTGGCACAGGCTGCCCAGAGCAGTGGTGGAGGCCCCATCCCTGGAGGGATTTAAAAGACGTGTAGATGAGGCGCGTGGGGCCATGGTTTAGTGGGCATGGGGGGGGTGGGTTGACGGTTGGGCTGGATGATCTTAGAGGTCTTTTCCAACCTTAGTGACTCTGTGATTCTATGAGCACCTCCCGGCTAGCGGGCAGGGCTGGCGTGCAGAGCCAGGGCAGGCGAGGCAGACGCAACCCCCAAGTTCCTTACATATGACCCACGATCTCAAGGGGTTTTTTTTCCCCACTTTACCGCTGGATAACGCTGTGGCCGAGGGCAGAAGCACCTCCGCAGGCAGCCGGGAGGGGATCTGGCAGAGGGAAGGCACAGCCTGGGGGTTTCACCCTGCCCTGAGATAAGCACCCCAGCAGCCCGCGGGCAGCCGAGAACAGCCTGGCTCCTCTTGCAGCCGCCAGCTTGCACCTCTCGCCTGGGATGGCGATGACAGGCCTCGTGTAACGGAGCGACCGAAGGACTTGTCTAAGTGGCCTGGCTGCTCCAGCGCTTACCCCGGGGTGAAAGGGGTAACCACCTGCATTTCAATCATTCCCGCAGCCCCACGGGGAAGGACCCGTCCCTCGGGCTGCGGGCTGGCACCCGGCCGCCACCTCGTGATGAAGGGCTGCTGTGCTGTTGGTAGAAATGCAGAATCCCTGTCACTGGAGAGCGAGAACCGGCAGGCTCGTGCCTGGGCAAGGCTCAGGGGCACCCCGGGTGCCGGGAATTTCATGTGGGTTCCCGGGGGGCTGCTGGTCAGCGAGCTGCCCAGCCTTGGCACGGTGGTGGCAGCCCCCAGTAGCCATGGGGACGCAGCCTGGGGTGGCACAGGGCTGCGCTTCCCACGAGGGAGGTTTTCGGGGCCGGGGCCTTCGTGAATCACCGTAGCGTCTGTCTCCAGCTCTGGGTTGTGTGATAGCTTGTTTAGGCTTGGCTTTGGGCTCCCACCCCTCTGGGCAGCTCTGCTCCGCGAGGGCCACCCCATGCCAGCACTGCAGCGCCGCGGGCCATCAGCTCACAGCCGCAGAGCGGGCACGGGCACGGGGCAGCAGCCCAGGAGACCGACGGCGAAGCAAACGCCCGCTGCAAGGACCAAGGGCCCAACCAGGACCAAGGCGAGGGCAGAAGTCACAAATAAGCCGCAAGCCCCTTACTTCTTTCCTCCTGCAAGCCAAATAGCCGCTATGTATTCCGAAGCTGGCAGGGGCTCTGGCTGCTGTGGGGTGTCCGGGCACACACCTACTGCAGCCCCACGGGCTTTGAGGGGAGCTCAACAACCCCTTTCCCAAGGAAGGTACGGTCCTCCGAGGGATGGCGAGTGTCCTGGGATAATGTCATGGAAGCTTCAGCTGCTTGCGAGGCTGAACTAAGCCAAGCAGAGCGGCAGGCAGGCGAGGCACCCGGCAGGTTTGAGGTGTGATGCTCCCTCCCACGGCTGAGCCAGCTTTTGGCTGGAGGTCACCCCCTCCGGCCAGGCTCGGCTCCCTGGGGAGCGCAACCAGGCAGGAGCAGACGCGGAGCCCAGACAGGCAAGTGGCAGCTCTGGTTTTTTTCCCACCCCTTTCCCAAGCTCAGGCTTCATTAGTGAAATAACTGCTGGAGATCTCGGTGCCTGGAGAAAAGCTCACGCCAGCAGCGGGCACGGGGCGGGCCGTGCTGTCTGCCGAGCGGTGGCATCCCGCAGCCTGGCCCCATTCCCGCTCCATTTCTCTGCCTGCCGTGGTTTCCAGCCATCAGTGCTGGTGTCCGACGACGTCAAAGCTAATTCCCCCTGCCATGCAATACAACGTTTTCCCTGCCTGCCCTCCACGACCTGGCCCCTTGTTGCCAAGTACTATTAAGCTGCGGCACGTCCCTGTTTTCCGAAGTGGGAGCCGTGCATAAGCCCTGCGCGGGGGCAGAGCCACCCAGCCAGGCAGAGGCAGCCAGGGCTCCGAAACAAACCCGCCAGGGTGCACAGCTTTTGCGTAGGTCCTACACAGCGCGTATATCCCATTCCTTTCTCCTCCTCTTCCACGTCTGGGGCTGCAGAGCCTCAGAAAGAGCTCCTGCTCGGTACCAGCAACTGCCCGAGCTTCTTCCAGCCCATCCAGGGCTGCAGCAGATGCCTGAGGCGGTGGCACTAGAGAAACATGGTAGGCACACACGTGTATTCACACGTGGCTCCTTCCCCTTCCACGCAGACACAGACATACACGTCCCCAAGCCCACGCCAGCCCGGCCCCGGCTGCTCATCCCCCTTGGGCTGTGAGTATCTCTGCCTCCTGGCAGAGGAGAAAGAGAGGGGGCTGGAAGGAAGCTTCGTGGCCAGGGAGTGTAACCCCTCAGCCAGCCCCCCTCAGAGCCAGCCTTACGATTGCTGGGACCGTTAATGAAATGTTTTCGGCGGTGACCCTGTGATGCGGGCGGGGGCATGAAAGTGAGAGGGAAATGTCAAAACTCCGCTGTAGCAAAATCACCGCCTTGGAAAATAAAAAAAAAAAAAAGAAAAGAAAAGAAAAAAAGCAAAGCAAAGCAAGAAGTAATATATCTTGATCCCTTTTCCCCCATAAAACCCTGGGAGGCTGGTGGAAGGAGCGGAAAGACTGAGCTAAGCCTGCAGGAAATTAAACATGAAATGAAAACAAGCTCAAGTTATTCAATTCTCTCATCCCAGGCTCCAATTTCCCATTCCAGGCCACTGATAAAATGGTGTCCAGTTTCAGCACTCAGGGATGAATTCTGGCTCTGTTCTTGCAGGCTGGAAAGCAAAGGGCTGGTGGCCATCTCCGGCAAGAGGGGAGATGGCCTGGCCTGTAGCAGAGGGGACAGACAGGTCCTGGGGACAGACAGACGCGCAGACGGAGGCTGAGCAGAGGGAGGAGGGCAGCCGGGGGGACAGGGACGGGCCGAAGGGATGGCGTGAGGCTGCCGGGGGGACACGTGAGGCTTGAACGTGGCGGGCAGCGAGGCAGCGAGGGGGGCTTGAGCACGGCGGGATCGGGCCCCGTGGCTGCCACCCGCCCACCATCACCGTCGCTGCGCTGGGGCGGGTAGGAGCGAGGGAAAGTCACCTTTTCCTTTAACCTGGAGGAAGGACGCACGCAGCGATGCTGCTGCCGACCATCCGGCCGGGGCCAGAGGGGCCGGGGTGAGGTCCCGGCTCAGCCCGTCCGCCCGCGCCCTGTGCCGGGCACCGGGGCTGGGTGGCAGGGGCAGACTGGGGGTGCCAGCTGGGTGCCGGGGTAGCGGCAGCGAGACAGCGAGCAGGAGCCTCCCGCTTTCTTTGTCTCAGGCCGTTGCCAGCCTCTCCACCCCCCGCAGCACGTCAGCTGTGTATGCATATGGATTTAGGTACCAGCATATGGCTGAATGTTTATGGAGACATGAAACATTTTCTGTTCTGTAGATTTTTATAGGGCTGATTTGGTACATCAGGGCTTATCAAAGCATTGTCTGCAGGAGTCAGATACACGACATTACCCTACACTCCCACTCTAATTGTTAACACCGAGATGCAGCCCACGACGACTGCTTATCCCTGCACGAAACACCCCGTCCTGACCCCCCAGGACACGCTGCACCCACCGCTGCAACCTCCACACCCTCGTCCCGCAGCAGCCTCTCTTGGCTGAAGGTGACAGGCAATGAAAGGAAAATGGACTTCTGTTGGGCTTTAGATTTGCTGTTTAAAAGCAGGTGTCTTCTAAGATGGAGGAAGCCAAGAAATACTTGGGATCAGTTGTTTTTTTGCTGGCATCTTCGCATTATACATTGCCCCGCCTGCCCTGTTTTCCCTGGAGCACTGTGGAGGCCTGGAGAAACCCGAGCGCAAGACACCAAGCAGCCTAAAAGGACTTGGACCAGAGGAGAAAGGAGAACTTTAAAAAGTGGTCCAAACCTTGTGGCGAGTGTTTCGGAGCAGTGGCTCACTGCCAGCCCTTGGAGCATCTCCAGTGCCCCCGGCACCGGCGCTTGGACTGAAGACACTCTTCCTTTCAGCCGAATGCGATGGTTTGCCACAGCTTCCCAGCCCACCAGCCGCGTGGGGCTTGCAATTTGGGAACTGCCCGTTTAAACCTCTTCCAGCACCAGTTCAATTCAATGTGTAAATGAGGAGTAGCAGAGGAAAAGCCTGTGCTGGAGACCCTGCTCTGCCTTGGCTGGCCCTGGGAAACTTCCCTGCGGCTCCGGCAGCCCCGAGCGCACGAACCCCGCGCTGACGGCTTCGGAGGTCGTGCCGCAGAGCCGGGCGCTGCCGTGGGAGCCTGCGCTCAGCCGCTCCGCTCTCGGGCGGGATGCTCGGGCGGGAAGCTCAGGCGGGATGCTCGGGCGGGATGCTCGGGCGGGAAGCTCANCTTGGGCGGGATGCTTGGGCGGGATGCCCGGGCGGGATGCTCGGGCGGGATGCTCAGGTGGGATGCTCAGGCAGGATGCTCAGGCGGGATGCTCGGGCGGGATGCTCAGGCGGGATGCTCAGACAGGATGCTCGGGCGGTTTGCCCGGGTGGGATGCTCGGGCAGGATGCTCCGGCGGGCTCCCGCGCACGGCAGCGCAGGTGTGCGGCCGGGCAGGCCAGCCGGTGCCTTCGCCAGGCGGGGGAATGGCCGCATATGCCTGGCATATGTTCACCCCGGCCTCGCGCACAGCCAGCGCTCCGCTCCCTACCTGCTCTCCACCCCTCTGTGCACAGCAGGGCCTCCTCCGCCCGCGGAGGAACCGGGTCACCACCGCTAACTTTGAATCTGCAGATCAAAGCGGCATGATCTGGGCCAGCCCTGGGACTGGCCTGCAGCTGGGCTGGAGCGGCTGTGCCAAGAAGAGGTAGAAGAAAAGCAGATTAATGCCTCGGGCATCAAACCTGCTCCAGGAGGACGCTCTTCATGTGCAGCGTGCGCTCAGCTGGGATAACATTAGGACCTTTCTGCTGGTGCTTTTTGCACCCGCTGAAAATCCTCATAGGGTTTTTGGTTCGGGGCTGGGGGGGGGGTTCATAGCAGGTTGCTGCTTTGGGTACGGTTAGTCTGACCGGCTTGCGGCGAGCCCACGGCAGCGGCATTGCCGTGACGGCGGTGCAGGGTCCTACATCCTCCACCATCCGCAGCCCACATGGGGAGGAAACGCCCGGGCGCTGCACCATCCGCTCCCCGCGCTGCACGGACCACGGCCCGTGGCCAGACCCTGGGCTGCCCACTCGCACCGTGGGGCTGGCCGCGGCGGGGAGCTGCGAGAGACAAGCAGGAGGCTGCCTGCCTGGTTGGGGAGGGGGAATCTGAAGCAGGAGAGCCTGAAACGACTCTTCCAGCGCAACGAAGGTCAGCTCAGACTAAAAACTACGGACCCTCGGGCCTGTCTCTCCCTGTGGCAGCTTCTAGCCGCGCTGATGCAGGTTATAAATGCCACCCCTCTCCTGCCCCCGCCACAAGCCGGCCTGCCGCCCTGCCCTGTGCCGAGCGCCCGGCTCGCCCTGCCATCCTCTAAAGATGTGAGCTCGCAAAACCGAAAAGAGCATCTCGTTTCCCCAGCTGCCTGCGAAGCAGCGGAGCTGCCCCGCGGCCGGGCGCAGGCAGGGCCAAGCTGTTGGTCTGCGGTGCCCCCCCCCCCGCTCCGCGAGTCACCGTGTAAAACTCGAAGCAGAACCGCGCGTCTCTTGGGCTGCTGCTCTCATGCACCGGTGTGACCTGCACAACCCAGCCCCTGGTGATCGCCTGCATCTCTCAGTGCCTTCAAAGCGGCTCTTGATTGATGTGTTTCCCTGACTCACAAGCTTCAAGAGGCTTTGAAGACACTGGGCCAGGCTCTGATCTCTCTTATGCTGATGCAAATCAGGAGCAATGGTGCTGACAACAGTGCAATAATCCACACTGAAGTCAAGCCAGTAAAAATAAGAGCAGAAACAATGTTTTGGTCTTTCCTCTGCCTTGAAGGGATCTGAGCAGCACTGCGAAGCAGAGAGCTGCAAACCCTGCAAAGAAAACTCGGCGTAAAGCAAAGGACACGTAACTCTGTAGAGGGCACTTGTCCTTTCCTGCAGCTAAGAAGGGAAGGGGCGTTACGCATTTTTTTTTTTATTTTAACAGTTAAGAAAAATAAGACTGAGAGTTCAGTGAGAAATGCAAGCTCGCAGCCAATGGCACCATCACAGCCAGGATTAGGCCTGGGGAAAGCCCCAGCGCCGCTGGTTCCAGCCTGGCAGCGGCACACTGGGATGTATTCGCACTTCCCATCTGAGACTGGCTGGAGGCACGAGGGCTGCGGGCAGCCCCCGGGTAACGCTGATTTAGGGGCGCGAGGAAGATGGGGCATCCCAGGGCAAACCAGGCTGCGGGAGGCAAGAGCTGTGAATGTCCCCAGACAGGCAGGACACCAAAAGGTGGGCATCGCCTTTCGGGGTGCTCCCAGTCTGGGAGCGCAGGCTGGCCCCAAACCCCCCGGGGATGCGGGGCAGGATTGTCGCTCCCGCAGGGGCTTGAGCACGGAGCAGCCCCCCCCCCCCCTGGAAAAGCCCTGCCTGCCAGCGGGATCCCCGGGGCTGCTGGGGATCCCCGGGGCTGCCGGCTGCAGCATCGGCCCCCCCCTTTTCACAGCCCCTTCTCACCCTCTCCCCCAGGTGTGGTTTCAGAACCGGCGAGCGAAATGGCGCAAGCGGGAGCGGTTCGGCCAGATGCAGCAGGTCCGGACTCACTTCTCCACCGCCTACGAGCTGCCCCTGCTCACCCGTGCGGAGAACTACGCCCAGGTAAGCGCATCCCCCCGCCCTGGTCCGTCTGTCCCGACGCCTGCTGGACACACCGCCTCTGCTCCCGGCCCCCCCCCCCCCCAAAGTGATGCTTCGCTTCTCGGGTTCATTCATCCACCTGCCCTCGGGCAAGGCTGCAAGAGCGCCGGGGCTGGGGTTATATTGCCAAACACTGAAGGGCCAGGAATGATTTAACGGGGTGTCCTGCCCAGCTCCCCCATGCCCTGGCCGGGTGCAGCCATCGCTAAAGCAGGCAGCAAGGCTGTGGGACGTAGCGCGGCCGCCCTGCGGGCACAGCTCACCCTGCTCAGCACATCCCGTTACACCGTCCTTCGCCCATCACGTCTGCTGCTCCCCACCAACTTCCCACTGATTTGGGAAAGGTCCTGAAGGCCTTAAAACCAGCAGTTCCCAGGAAGCTTCCTGTTGCCGTGCCTGGGTTTCCACACCCCTTGTGCCCCTGTACTGGGCACTGGGGAGGCCGCACCTCGAATCCTNCTTAGAGGTCTTTTCCAACCTTAGTGATTCTGTGATTCTATGATTCTTTGGGAGGTTGGACAAAAGCATTTTTCCCCTGGCAAATTCCCAAGCCGTCTCCCAGCGATGGGCTGTGGTACCCGCAGTGACGTCCGGGGATGCTTCCCAAGGGTCTCGTGGGTTTGTGCTCCAAAGGAAGGCTGGGACCAGCCTTGCTGGGGTATCTGGGGCTGCTCCCAGGGATTGTCAAGACTGTTCCTGCCCTGGCCCAGGTGACACAGCTCCCTCCCTCCTTAACCTCCCGCCCTGGGAAACCTGTCACCACGGTCGCCTCCTAAGCAGTGGGCCAGCTCCCCTTCCACAACGCTGCCTTCAGAGGCTGCCAGGGCGGACGGGCGTTCGTTAGCTCGAGGGCCAGGCTGTGCCCCCACAAAGCACTCCCTCCATGCCGCCGACTCCTCTTCCCACCACCCAGAATTTGCTCGAGGGCGCAGTTTTGCAGGCGTGATGCTCTGAACCCGACTTGTCCTCACAGATCTGCTGGGAGTCCTTCCCCCCGACGCCCCAGCTGTCAGCTACCTCCCCAGCCAGCGCCGCACCAAAGCTCCCCCGCAGCCAAGCCGAGGGCGTTTGACCTCTCTCCTGCTTGGCATCTCCCCCGAACTGAACAAGAAGCCCTTATGAAACAGCTGAGAGATGCCAAAGCAGTTTTTCAAGCAGAGGACACTCTCAGCAGCCTTTTCAGCAACTCCCTTCTCTTGCCTTTGTAACTTCTCCTGCTCCCTTCCTCCACACTGCCCTCCTCTCCCAGCCCTAGAGATCAAAAAAAAATGAAAAGCCATTTGCAGGAGGTAAGAGATCAGAGAGGGCCCAAGGGTGAGCGGTGCAGCGGGGCGGTGGGATGAAGGAGGACCCTTTGCTCTCTCGCTCCAGCCGGCTGCTCACCTCCTCCCTGCTTTCATCCCGCATGCCTGTCCCCCCGCCGCCGCGGCAAACGCTGACCTCCCCTCTCTTCTTCTGTAATATCGTTTAACGATGATGCCGCAGGAGCCCAGACAGCCGCGCGAGGCGGCCCCGCGGGGCTCTGCTCTGCCGCAGGGCGGGCGATGCTTCCTCGACAGGCAACGAGCATCGCTGGGGAGAGGGGCAGGGAAACTGCTGGGGGCTGCGGGCGGCTCCGCTCCGACAGGCACGTCCGTCTGCTGCAAAAAGGCTCTGGCCTAGGCAGAGCCACCCCGAGCTGGGGCAGGAGGAGGGATTGGAGGTCTCGCAGCATCCCTTTCTGCCTGTTCCCTCAATAGCGGGTAGGCCCCCAGAAACACTGTGTCATGGTTTAACCCCAGCCAGCAGAAAATAAACGCCACGCAGCCGCTCACCTCCCTCCCCTCCACCACCAGTGGAATGAGGGAGAGAATCGGGAAGGGTACAAGCAGGAAAGCTCCCGGGTTGAGATAAGAACAGTTAAATAATTGAAATGAAACAGAAGTAGAACAGCAATAATAGCAAATGGGAACAACAACAATAACAGAATATACAAAGCAGATGATGCACAGTGCAACTGCTCACCGACCGCCAACCGCGGGTCCCGAACAGGGGATGAGCCCCCCCCCACACCTGGNTCACACCGAACCCAAACCCAGCCCAGCCCAGCCCCAAGCTATGGGGCGGAAAGTTAACCCTGTCCCAGCCGGAACCAGGACACTGTGCCTCGAGCTCCAGAAAGTGCTCACGGTGCAAAAAAAACCAAAGAGAAACAGCTGGGAGGGGGGGGAACAGAGAGAGAGGGACAACACGGCAGAGCAGGGGCACAGTCCCGCTCCCCTGCGTGTCAGTCTCCAGCACCGCCCCTGCCAGGGCTGGCACGCGGATTTTGGAGGGGACCCGCCGGCTCTGGGGGGAGCTGCTGATGCAGCAGGGGCCAGCGTCCCGCATCCCACCCCGCCGGCTGCCTGACGCTTCTTTTCCCACCACCAGATCCAGAACCCTTCCTGGATCGGCAACAACGGCGCCGCTTCCCCCGTGCCCGCCTGCGTCGTCCCCTGCGAGACCGTGCCCTCCTGCATGTCCCCCCATGCCCACCCCCACGCGGCCGGCGGCGTCTCCGAGTTCCTCGGCGTCTCCGGCCCCGGCAGCCACGTGGGACAGACTCACATGGGTGGCCTCTTCGGCACGGCCGGCATGAGCCCCGGCCTCAACGGCTACGAGCTGAACAGCGAGCCAGACCGCAAGACCTCCAGCATCGCTGCCCTGAGGATGAAAGCGAAGGAGCACAGCGCCGCTATCTCCTGGGCGACATGACAGGGCTGCGGCCCAGCACCCACGGAGAGAGCACACGGGGACAGCCGAATAAATCCATCCGCTTGGACTCCAGACAGCAGTTGCCTCCTCGGGGATCTGAATGCAGCACTTTTAGCTACCCTAGGTATATAAAGTACATACGTTAATGTAAGTGGAGTGTTTCCAGCATGAACGCGGCAGCTCCCGGCTTCCTGGGATCAGGCGGGGAGAGGAAGGCTGCGGAGCAGCACCTCTTCCAGTGAGATCTGGGTTGGGATGCGTCCCCTCTCACCGTCACCTCCCCAATAACCTGGGCATTTTTTCTCCCTGCTCCTTTTTCTGACACCAGATCTGCCTTTCCAAAGAGCAAGAGCCCGCTGGCATTTCAGCAGCGTCCCCCCCTCCCGTCACCCCCATACACCCCTCCCCGTTCCTCTCCTAAGTTGTCGACAGTGTTGCTCAGATCTGTTCTGCCCTGGGCGTGGGACTGGAGGGGGACTCTGGCACCAGCAAAGAGACACCTCTCAGGCTGCTCCCGTCCTCTTAGCAGTAGCCACGACTTCCCACAGCTGAATGGGGAAGAGGGCTGGGAAGATACCGTAGGATAGAAAGAAGGCGACGTTATCCCATCTCCTACCCCGCTTCCTCTCCATCTCGCAGGCTGAGGTGAAGCACGGAGCTGTAGAGGCCTGTGAAGGGGATGCCTCTCTTCCCAACACGGTGCCACCACACCGGGGGTCTTTGCCAGCTTTCTGGTCCCCCGGCTGGAGGTGCACCCCGGCAGGCGATGGCTTCCCAGCAGGGCTGGCTGCCCCAGCGAGCGCCTGGGGTTTGCTTTGCCATGGTTGTTTGCGGTCGATGTTGAGGCTCACGCACACGCTGGGGCAGCAAAACGTTTCCTCTGGCTTTCACCGTGGGTTGGGAATGACTATCCTCAATTTAGAGACAGCGGTTACGGGAAGGGAGTACAGTTGCTGTGTAAATGCCCCGGTCCCCAAAAAGACTGCTCTGAGAAACAGCTCCAGCGCTAGCACACAGCCGCGGTTGCGTGAGGCCGCTGAATTCCTCACGCACCTTGTCCCGGGGTCAGGTAGGTGCAACGACAGCCCCTCTCCGCTGCACGCAGCCGCTGCGGGCACCTCTGCCCGGGGGACGGTGCAGGGAGCCGGCTGGGAAGGGACCCACGGAGGAGGTGATGCTGCCTCATCTTCAGCCACCTCAGATCCTCGCCTTGCAGGAGGCACCAGAACTTGCCTGGCTGCTCTGAATCAATACGCGTCCTCTGTTTTTCCCTCCCAGTGCTCTTACCTGCACAGCCGTTCAGTAAGATCTCCTCCACGAGGCTAAATCTTTTCCAAGCTTTTCAATGACCTCATAGCGCTGGGAATAATTTTGGAACATCCTTTTACCCCGCTGAATTATCATCAAGGTGAAGCTGAAGGTCAGCTGAGCACTATCGCCCGCACAGCACGGCTTCAGCTGGGGCGGCCATCTCTGAGATTCGCAAGGGAACTACAGGATTTTACTCCCATATAAAAATTCGTGTGTCACCCTGCCCTCCCTCCTCGTGCTCAGTGTTGGGGGATCGTGTAGTTCAAGGTCCAGGAATATTTAGCGGTCTTGGAAAAGGCTCCAAGTAAGCTACAACCAAACGTCAGGTTTCAGGTTAACAAGGCAGACAAGTATTTCTATAGTGCCCAGACTGCCGTCCGCTCCATAAACGATACACCCCTGCTAAATCAAANTTGCGAAGAGAGAGGAGTCTCCTGGCAGCAGACCCGGCATCCGCAGAGGCTGGGCCCTCGCCTTCTCTCACCTTAAAACCCACGTGCAAAGCACGCGTTGGACTCGCTCAATCTATTTTAAACGCCACCGCGCACGCCCGGCCCTGAGCCCTGCCCGAAAGCATCACGAGGCGAGGGGTGGGGGGACGTGGTTGAGTCCCCTGCCGCAGGGCTCCCGCCCCACTGCCCGCTCGCCGGGCTCTGCCCTCGCTTCCCCGGCTGCTGCCGCCACGCCAGCACGGCCCCTCGCGCCCACACCATGGGTCAGGCGGGGAGGCCGCCCCTCAAAAGCCTCCGAATGCAGCTATTCAGGCAGTTTTTACGTTACGTGCATCTGTATTTACAGACGTTTTTTAATTTAAAAGCTTTTTTAAACTAGCTGTTTAAATTAACAAGAAAAACGGTATAAATATATATATATATATACTTTTTAATATATATATATATGTATCTTAATATAGCCAACCTGCGGCTACTGCGTTTCTTAAGGGTCACAGGGTCAGTGCTGTTCTTGCAATCTCAAGTTACCACAACGATGNCCCAGCAGGGCTGGCTGCCCCAGCGAGCGCCTGGGGTTTGCTTTGCCATGGTTGTTTGCGGTCGATGTTGAGGCTCACGCACACGCTGGGGCAGCAAAACGTTTCCTCTGGCTTTCACCGTGGGTTGGGAATGACTATCCTCAATTTAGAGACAGCGGTTACGGGAAGGGAGTACAGTTGCTGTGTAAATGCCCCGGTCCCCAAAAAGACTGCTCTGAGAAACAGCTCCAGCGCTAGCACACAGCCGCGGTTGCGTGAGGCCGCTGAATTCCTCACGCACCTTGTCCCGGGGTCAGGTAGGTGCAACGACAGCCCCTCTCCGCTGCACGCAGCCGCTGCGGGCACCTCTGCCCGGGGGACGGTGCAGGGAGCCGGCTGGGAAGGGACCCACGGAGGAGGTGATGCTGCCTCATCTTCAGCCACCTCAGATCCTCGCCTTGCAGGAGGCACCAGAACTTGCCTGGCTGCTCTGAATCAATACGCGTCCTCTGTTTTTCCCTCCCAGTGCTCTTACCTGCACAGCCGTTCAGTAAGATCTCCTCCACGAGGCTAAATCTTTTCCAAGCTTTTCAATGACCTCATAGCGCTGGGAATAATTTTGGAACATCCTTTTACCCCGCTGAATTATCATCAAGGTGAAGCTGAAGGTCAGCTGAGCACTATCGCCCGCACAGCACGGCTTCAGCTGGGGCGGCCATCTCCGAGATTCGCAAGGGAACTACAGGATTTTACTCCCATATAAAAATTTGTGTGTCACCCTGCCCTCCCTCCTCGTGCTCAGTGTTGGGGGATCGTGTAGTTCAAGGTCCAGGAATATTTAGCGGTCTTGGAAAAGGCTCCAAGTAAGCTACAACCAAACGTCAGGTTTCAGGTTAACAAGGCAGACAAGTATTTCTATAGTGCCCAGACTGCCGTACGCTACATAAACGATACACCACTGCTAAATCAAATGTAATATATATTTATTGGAATAAGAAAAGACCAGTAGTACTGTCTCTTTTCTCTCCTCAGAGATGCTAAGAGATGCCTTCCTTGGCACTCAGAGGGAACCAGCACGCGTTTCCCCACACCACGCGTACGACCAGGGCCTCTCCCACCACACGCAGCCGGGACACACGTCCCAGCCTAAATACGCAGCTGAGCCATCGGGCGCGATGGCTTCGGTGCTGAGGTGGTGCTGATCCCTGAAGCGGGCAGGACCGCGCTGACCGGTCGGAGGTGTAACCTCACCCCACCGGGCACCCCAGAAGCCACCCGGGGAGCGGTGGCAGGAGGCGGTTTCTCCAGCGGGTTCCGTGCAGGCCGCCCAGCGCGGTGCCCAGGGCGTTCTCCCCGACAAGGCAAATTAGCTGAGGGGTGGGCGGCGGGGCGGGCGCACGGGGACGGGTCCCGCGTGGCCCGCAGGTACCGAAGGCAGGAGGGCCATAGCCGTTCAAGAGCTTAGCAGCGTTCCCTACTGAAGTTAAAGGGAAGCTTTTCCTCATGGATTTCCACGGGGCCAGGATTTCACCTGAGCTGCTTAACAGCCCAGAGGATTAAGCGCTGCGTCCCTTGGTCTTGCGAAGAGAGAGGAGTCTCCTGGCAGCAGACCCGGCATCCGCAGAGGCTGGGCCCTCGCCTTCTCTCACCTTAAAACCCACGTGCAAAGCACGCGTTGGACTCGCTCAATCTATTTTAAACGCCACCGCGCACGCCCGGCCCTGAGCCCTGCCCGAAAGCATCACGAGGCGAGGGGTGGGGGGACGTGGTTGAGTCCCCTGCCGCAGGGCTCCCGCCCCACTGCCCGCTCGCCGGGCTCTGCCCTCGCTTCCCCGGCTGCTGCCGCCACGCCAGCACGGCCCCTCGCGCCCACACCATGGGTCAGGCGGGGAGGCCGCCCCTCAAAAGCCTCCGAATGCAGCTATTCAGGCAGTTTTTACGTTACGTGCATCTGTATTTACAGACGTTTTTTAATTTAAAAGCTTTTTTAAACTAGCTGTTTAAATTAACAAGAAAAACGGTATAAATATATATATATATATACTTTTTAATATATATATATATGTATCTTAATATAGCCAACCTGCGGCTACTGCGTTTCTTAAGGGTCACAGGGTCAGTGCTGTTCTTGCAATCTCAAGTTACCACAACGATGCCTTTTTTAATTATTATTATTATTATTATTTTAATACCTTTTGACTCTATTTATGACTTTCTTCTCTATTTATTTCTTATTTAGTATTTTACTCCTGTCCACACATTGAGTTGCGATTCCCTGGCTCGGACTTGCCCTCGAAGCTGCAAGCTTCATCCCCAGCCACCACCAAAATGTCTCACAAGCCCTGGCTGCCCCGACACCCGCCACGCCAGTGCCCGCGGTGGCATCCTCTGTGGGTGCAGCACCCACGTAGCTGGGCTCCCTCAGCTGCCCTCTCCGGCTTCACGGAGGTAGCAAAACGTTCCTCCCGAGCGGTCCTGGCCCTGGCCGTGCAGCAGGGACCCTTCAAGGGGGCTGCCTTACGTTGCCCGTGGTTAGAAACACCAGAGAGATGTCCCAGAGACTGGGAGGAGGCACATGGTGCCAGCAGGACGGGTTCCGGGTGCTGGTTTACAGGCGTGCCGAGTGCTGGGAGGCACTTCTTGCCTACGAGCAGTAGTTAGGGCTCAGCAGCAACTGCAAACCAGCGGTGACCCAGGCTCGGGGCTTGCTGGGCCCTGCGGTGTCCGAGCTCTAAGGGCTTCTGTGCCTGAACAAGCTCAGGAGGAGAGGAGGGAGCCAGGTCAGCCCCGGGGTGCAGCGCCCACCACCAGCGCTCCTAGCAGGCTCTCCAGCCCGCGGCCGGGCGCCGGCTGCCTCCTCTTGAACGTGCCGCAAGGGTCAGGTCTCGCACCCACCTGGGTAGAGCCCACGGGAAAGAGGACCGAGACAGCAAGGTGAAGGAGAACCAGCTTCTCTCTCATTTAGAGCCCATGGCAGCGTGTGAGCGAGCGTGTATCCCCGCCGGAGCACGCATCATCCCCGCCGGAGCACGCATCATCCCCGCCGGAGCAGGCATCATCCCTGCCGGAGGATGCCTGGCCCGAGCCGTGAGCGTGGGCAGAGCGTGAGGGGACACTCAAGCAGGGACCGCGCGTCACGCGTGAGGTGGCAGAGCTTTACCTGTCCCATCGGCCGCGGGGACGCAGCGCCAAGCCGGGGGTACCCGGTGTGCTGCCCAAGCAGGGCTGCCGGTGGGTTTCTCTGGCGGTGGAGGTGTTTCGGGGTGGGGAGATGCGTTTCCCTGTTTCCCGGCGTACACCCGGACCAGGCAGCACGTTGCGAAACGCTCTCCAAACAAAGGCAAAAAGGTAGTTTCCTGGAAAAGGTTTGAAAAATAATCAAGCAGAGGCAGAGCCCCGTGTTTATTTTGCTGCTCTGACTGACACAGCAAAAAGCAAACAGACCAAAGGAGAAATTAAACCCAAATGGGAAGGGGGTGGAATGGGATGGAAAGTCATTCAGCCCTTTGCAGCTTCCCAAAGGGAGCTGGGAGGAGGCGACGGAGCGGCCTTGCACCCCCTTAACTCTTTGCTGGTAACACGGTTCCCCACTCCCCCCACATAGCTAGGTAGGTAGGTAGAGCTAGGACTTTTGTACTACTGATTTTGAAGGACAGTTTTCAATGTATAATAATATATCGGTTTAGGTGTGCAGTGTTTGAAAGAGAGACTGGGAGAAAGAAAGAAAACAAACCTCAATCAATATTATTGTTTTTTTTTGTTGTAAAATATTGTAACCTTGTATAAACGCAAACTTTTTTTTTTTTTTTTCCTTTAGCTTAACGGCCTGGGGTAGAACATATTAAAAAAAAAATAAAAAAGTTTTTAAAAAGTTCAGGAAAAAAAAAAAAGAATAAAAAAATCATTAAAAATGTTGCCATGTGAGGTTTGTGCCATGCAATGTTATTGCCTATGCAGCCATGTATTACCAGTTCATTAAAGTGGAATATTAAAAAAGAACAAACAGTCTTGCAGCTTGGTTCTTTTTACCTTTTTTTTTTCCCCAAAGTAAGTTATTGCACTTGCAGCTTTTTTGTTTTCTTTTTTTTTTTTTCTTTTTTTTTTTTTTTTGGGAGGTGGTAGGGACTGGCATTTCTGGGCGCCCGTTTTTATTTTCCCAGTTTTTGAAAGGAGCGGCATCGCTGGGAAGTGCCCCGCTTCCCAGCCGCCCCGGCCGAGGAGGCACGAACACTGTTGTTGTTGTTTTGCTTTGCAATAAACTCCTTCTCTTCTCTCCTCTCAACTGCAATCTGGCTGGTTTGTTCCTGACTCATGACAGATGAAACGTGATCAGAGGGGCCTCCGAAATCTCACGTTAATTGAAGTTGGCAAAAAATACTAACAGTGCCCTTTTGAACTGCTGACACAGTGCAGAATGGATTAGCCGGGGGTAGATTAACAACAGGTGGCAGCTCACGGCCCCGCTGCCTCTCTCCGTACAAAGAGATGGTTAACAGCCAGCAGCCGGGCGCGGGAAGATCCTGCTCCCGGCGAACGAGGGCCTCTCCGCCTCCGAGAGCATCGCCGCTAGCCGGCCATCTCCGCGGCCAGAGGGAAGAGAGGAGGATGGCCTGCCTTGCTTGCTTCTGGCGGAGCTTACGCCTTGCAGGGCTCCTGCGGGTCTCCCTGCCCTGACACAGGGAGAAGCGACTCGGCAACAAGAAGCTGAGGAGCCGGGGAGCCTCAGCCACCCAGCTCCCCGTGCTACCGCACAGCCGTGCTCGAGGCATGGCGGCGAGAGGTCTCCTCAAGTCCTAAGAGAAGACGCCCGGGGCTGGCAGCGGGGGGACCTTTCTCCCGTGTTCCCGCTGGTCCAGTCACGCTCCCTCCCCTCCCAAAGCTCCGCTTTGGCAGAGGCCTCCAAGCCTCACCCGCCCTCTCCGCCGCCGCGGCTCTGCCGGGATCCCCGGAGGCGCCGGCCGGCAGCCAGACGCTGCTGACGGGGCAGACCGAGCCCTCTGGGCTCCGCTTCTCCCCGCACCCAGGGGAGGGCTCGTCCCGGCCCCACGGGTTCCCAGGACACGTCTCTTGCCCCGTTCCAGTGGGGAAAACTGGGTTCCGGGAGAGCCCTTTCTGCTGCTTTCGCGCCACGAATAAACTCAGCCGAGCCTGCCTTTTCCTCAGGCTCCACAGAACCACCAGCACCAGTAAGAGCCCAAGCGCCTGCACCCAGACGCTGGGGTGGCCAGAAAGTGGCCTTTGTGTCCGGGCAGAGCTGAGAAGGTGCCCAGCAGCCGCCAACAACCCCCCCGAGACCTGCAGAGCCCCTCTGGCCTTTCCATCAGTTGGCTGGGAGCATCAGCTCGGTTCAGATGGAGTATGGCTGTTTTCCATCTCGCAAAGAAACGGATAATGCAGGTGCTGTTGCAAGCTTATCCGTTCCTCTCACTTGTAGGAGAAAAATTCCTTCCCTCCCCAAGCGCTCAAAGATTCTCCAGATGTTGGCAAAGCTCAGGCTGTTGAGAGCCTAAAGCCAGTTTCAGTAACATCCTAGTTATACGGGTTTACATCAGAAACTGCTCCTGGCCTGAACATTGCCAAAGAGCTAAAAAGTCTCTCTAGAGAGTGGCAGGACCCAGATTAGAAATGCACGTTCTTTTCTTGAAGCTGCACTTTCCTACTGGCATTACAGGAGTTGTTTAAAACACATGGAAAAATTTCTCTCTAGGAGATGTGGCTACAGCACCTAGGTTAACGCGTTCCTTCTCCACTGGAGAATACGACTTTGCGGCAGGGCAAAGTTCGGGCAGTTTTAATGAAAAACAATTTTTTCTTCCTGTAAACTAAACAGATTTGCCTTTTTTCTTCCTCTTTTTAAAAGCAGGTTATTAACCTTTAAGCAGATGGATGTACAATAATCTTCTCATTGGCAAGGAAGGTAACAGCCCTGCAAGGTGCATATACTTACGGCCAGCTGGAGCCCACATGTAAAGGTGTTGCATTTAATCTGAGACAAACAAGTGTTTATTATTTGTGAAAGGATCTTCCACTTTCTCTTGCTTTTCAGTTCGTAACTTACTCACGGGGCAAAGACAGATGCTCCGAGTTAGCAAGCTGCTCCTTCGCTGCAGCCTTGCTGGATTCCTGGATCTCATTTTACGGTCCTTTCTGCTTCGAACCTTTTCCCCTGCCTGCCTGTATGAAGTGTGGCAAAGGGGCTATTGTTCCCATCAGTCTTCCGCTGAAGGCACCCTCCCTTCGAAAGAAAGGTTTCACAAAAGAAGGACCTGTAGGTTTTCAAACGGCCGGTCTGGCAGGTGAGAAACAGTGTTTTTCTTGAGCGTATGGCTATGCGGGCGTGCAGAAGGGAACACGGAGCCTTTGGCCTGAAAACTTCAGTATCTTTCCAAGGGACCATGGGCTTATCTACTGGATGAGCGCGAGATGTTCACACTGGGCAGGGGAATATCCGTAAGTGGCCCTTTTCAGTCAGTCCCAAGCTTTGGCTTTTAGTGTTACAGGTCCCCATTGCTGCACGGAACGGGGGCGGGGGGCAGAAGAGCTAAGCTTCATTCTCAAAGCACAGCGTGCAACACCAACCACATCTCATGATCACACCTCACGCCGGTCTGTACATCGCAAGTTCTTCACACCTTGGTGGGTCAAATGGTCCAGCTTTCACCTTTTTCCAGTCCCCCGCCAACTAAAATCTAGGTTAAAAATCCAACACTGACTTAGTAATTAAACTGATATTTTCTTTTTCTTATGACTCTGTAGAAATAGTCACAAGATGGATTATTTCTCTTTATAGACACCTGGTTCTCCCCTTGCTCATCGTATCTGTTGTCTTCCCCCCTGCATACAGTCTGGTACTGAGCACCGATTCAAGCTCACGGACCCAACGAAACCACGACCAAGTTGCACTGATCTCAGTCCACAGTCACTGCAGAGCTGTCATGCTTGTCTGGAGCGGGAGCACTTCCTATTTATGCAAGTAAACAGGCATTTAGAATGAGTAAAGGAAATTCGAAGAAGAATTACTGGGTCCTTTTCCAGACAAATGAAGACAGCAAACAGGCAACCTTGCAGGAAGAACCTTTGAGCTGCGCTGTTTTCAGTCGGAAAACTCCCCGTGTGCTGCTAGCTCCATGCCACTCCACTTAATTGCCTCAATTGTTGCTGTTATCCTTTAATGGGAAACATAACTCGCTTTCAAAGCGACCACAAGAAGCTGCAGACAGGGGAATCCTGAAGATCAGCAGAGGTGGGACTGCCTTACAGCCATTTCCATCAGGCTGAAATTACACAGAGTGCGCCAGGAATGTCTCTAAATGGCTTCAAGCCAGGGCAGGCTGAAGCACGCTGACACTGAAAGTCAAGGCTAACGGTCCTCTACCTTGGTACTGAGCTAACCACAACTCCAAACAAACAACAGTTCAGACAAAGTGTGGCTGTTCTGCTAAAACACAGGCTTGGGATGCCGGTCTTCAATCCTGGTTTCACCCACACAACTCCTAAGCCCTTGGGTGTATCACAGCTTCTCTCCACTTGTGTATCTGCAGTCACACGTAGGAGGCTGGTCTTACTCACGCAGGAGGACTGTGCAGCTCAATTTATTGCGCTCGGATACAGCAGTGGCAAACGTCATAGAAAGAACTTCCAGAGTCCTACATGCACTCCCAACAGATTGAGATACAACCGAAGGATCCACGACTCCACAGTAAAGCAAAAGCGTTCTGGCAAATGCCATCTCTCTCTACATATCAACGTTAGCAAGAGGTTTGAAGCGATTACCTGCTTACGGGATAACTCTCAGATCCTACAGAAAGATGCAAAGAATACTGTGTTCAGAGTTTTCTGGCAATTTTTGACAGAAATGATTTCTTTCAGCCTAAAAATTAAAAAGAAAAGACAATATAAGTGGAACATTTGCCCAGCATTTCCTCTGCTCTTCCCAACTCTTCAGGACCAGACTGAAGTTAGCAATTGGACCACCTCACTTTCTAGCATTTATTCCATTTAATACAATTTTGCAGAATGTTTTTTTCTTGCTTTAAGTACACGAAGGAGACTATCCATGATTGCAAGAACTACCTGTAGTTTACATTTTAGTTTTCAAGAGAACATGCTTTGCAGCAGTCCTAGTAACATTTAATCATGCAAGTCTTTAAGAAGAATGATGAAAAAAATTCATACTTACTCTGTCGGATCTCTGGCTAGGACATTTAAAATCCATTTTCTCATGTCCTGGTGCTCAGTTGCCAGCTGGGGTTAAACCACGACATCTCATCAGCACCGTGAATTTTAGTTTTTCTTTCTGCTTTGTGCTGCAGTCCTGTTACGACAGCAGCTTCCATGTGAAAGGGCTGGACAGAAGATTTACGTTGTACTAATTAAGCATTTTGAGATCTTTCCTGATCAAAAGGTGCTTTACCTGTGAGACGTACCCAGGGTGCCAGACACCGATTATGGAGGGCATTCACACCAAACCTTGAAGATATTTTTAACGTTAAAATTGCCCACCTTAAATCCATTTTCATGTCTCTCAGTATAGCGTTTTTCCAGAGTGCTCAACACTCACCAATACAACGTAAAAGCAAAGCGAGTCAGAAGTGCTGAGCATCTCTTAAATCCCACCTCGCAATTATTTGATATCTGTATCTCCGAGACCCTTGAGTTTAAAAGGCCTGTGAATTGATAATCGACAGGGATAAACTAGTTGCTGCAGTAAAGCATATTTGAACTAGACCAGCAGAAAAACGATGGGCGGCAGGAGGTTCAAGAGCAGGAGCTGGAGATGGCAGCAGAGAGTAATTCAGAACACGAGGGCTTGAATTGGCATGTCCTGTAATGAGATAGTGGAGCTCTGAGGAAGGAGAGAGTCAACACGTTGTAGGGAGAGTTGGCGACGCTAAAAATGCATCCTTAAGACTCACCACGATGGGCAGGGCAAGCACTGCGGCCATCACAGCCCTGGCTAAGCAGAGCTGCCACCACGCTGAATTCCACCACCTCAATGACTTAGCCAAAGCTCTATTCTCAAAAGCACACTTCTTCCACCATTTGCTGTCTCTCTTCACAAAAAGGGAAAGGGTCTGTTCCCTATTTCTCCAAGATAAATGCTACTGTCAAATCTTGGCAGAAAATTAGAGTAACAACTACTCTCTCCAAAAAGGTGACTGGGATGAATTCGTGCAGAGCAAACTTCTACTTCAAAGACAACCATCCAACTCCGGTTATGGGAAAGACGTAATGCTGACACATCTTTCTAAAGTACGCTGTGGATATTCAAGTTTAACACAGATTTATGTAGCAAAACAGCCTGTCACTGCAATTCTCTCTTCTAAATGCATCCACGTTTCCTTGTGCTCGAGAAGTGAAATACAACAAACACTCCTTGGATTTGCTTTTTAATATACCAATAGCAACCTTTTTCGATAACATATATACAATGAAAAGTTAACAATGATCTTAATTTAAAGATTGACAACAAACCCATTCCAAATCAGACATACAGGTACATCTTACCTTTACAGATTTTGCATCAAGAACATCACAATTATAAACATAGAGGGGAAGTAGGCCATCTTCCAAATTTGTTTTACAGTCAATTGCCCGATTTTCTCCGTGGCACAAAACAAAGACAAATTACCATCTAAATGAGATGGCTCTATGAAAGCAACTGTAAAACGCCAAAGGACAAAACACAACTGATACGGGTCACTGGGCGTTTTGTGGAAGGGGAATCCACTCAGATACTTTGGGATGCAGGCACAAGGATCTGTTTGCCTTTGACTGACCTGAGACTATAGATGAGTTTAGGAGGGCTGGTTAGGCTTGTCTTCACCTAAAAGTATTCCACTAACTATTTGAAATCCTCCATGTCTTTTAAGACTCTGTGCAAAAATCCTGGCTTACTGAGAAAGAACGAAGAAATCGCTGCAGCTTCACAACTCTGTGCAAGGAAGATGTTACAAACACAATTATACTGCTAAGGCCTGCCAAGTTGAGATCAGTCCCAAAAGAACGGCCAAAACTGAAGCGACTACTACACTGTCACAGTTTTTAAAGCAAACTTTTCAAGGGAAATATGCTGGTATTTCCTGATGCTCAAGCACCAGGACATAAATCAGCAGGAAGATTCAGGGAGAAAGTTCATGTGAATGAACCTGAGAGGCTGCAAAGGAGAAATAGTGAGCAACAAACCTCCTTCTATCTCGTGATACCCGCTGTGCAGACAGCAGTTGTTGTCACTGCAACAGCTATCCTTCTAGCTCCCCAACACCCCCTCCCACAGCCACTCAGGAATGAAAGAAAGACTGCAGCAAAAAAACATTTACTAGTAATTAAACGTTCCCAGCGAATCGGACGATACAATTTACAGGCACATCCCAGGGGAGTTATGAAGTGAAGCATCCCCTCAGAGCTATTGTTCCAATATGATTTTCATTCACAGCACATCCACTACATTGGGCAATAAGATAAGTCTTAGTGGGGGTGAGACAAATAGGAGCAGATGTTTCCTGTTTCTAGCCTGACTTTCATTTGGTTTCTGTCATTGCTGCCTATCCAGCTTAGGAGAGGGGGTGAACCGTGATGCCTAACACTTGTCCTATTGTTTAGGGTTTGGCAAAATCTGAGGAATAAGGTTGCTCGCAGTGTAACAGAAAAACAGCCCGTCGAGCAGGATGTAACTGGCAGCAATGGAGGTTTCAAAAGACAGTCAAATCACCCACAGTGATATCAGGCAATTACCAAATCCGGTAACAAACATTTTATCAGTGGAGCTGGAACAGAGATTCCTTTCTCAGCCTAACGAAGGATCGTCTTTAATACCGAAGGGCAAGAGACAGCAGTCCACACAATTTTATTTCTAATTTTGCTGCATTTAATTTCCTAATTCAGGTTAATTTCAGTATTGCGAAACAATTCCAATGCTTGTAAGAAATGTAAAGCTTCTCCAAAAGCCTTCCTAAGCTATACGTTTCAGTGGCAGGCTGTAGCAATGGGTTCCTTAGTTAAATGACAAGCCAGGGCCCAGCAGTTTTTCCAACAATGGTAATTTATAGGAGTTTGTAAGTGTGCATTAATAGTGTCTTGCACATACACATATCCCTGCGCATCGAAGCTGTAACTGGGAATTTCTGTAAACTGAAGTGTTCAGTTGCCAGCTACTACAAGACATTGCTTGCTGAAGAGGATTCAGATGTGAAAACCTGACTTCATAGCTGTTGTTCCAATGGATGGCTACAATGTAAAACCTGACTGCTCTCTTTTGATAAGGAAAAGCAAAAATAAAGTAAGACTGAAAGGTACATCCTTTTTTGTACCATACAACTAATTTTGACATAGAGTCAGAGTCTCTTGCACGGACACAGCAGGAAACCTGAGATTTAGGCAGGAAAGTAAGTGCAGCAGTTGGAGTTCCGTCCTGCAGGTCTCTGCTTTGAAGGAGACCATCCTCCCAGCTGTGGTGTGTCTCAATTCACATCAAAATAATTTAAGTAAAACAGAACACTTTCCCTTTAAACCGTGTGACAACACAGAGATTTTTGTTTTTGATGACGTAAAAAAATAAGCATTTGTCTCACTAGGCAGGAAAAAAAAAAAATGTTTGTTACACAATTAGTTAGGCCAACAATTAAGCTCAAAAGACAGAGGCCCACCAACCGCCCAGGCAATAAGGTCCTCCCAAAAGAGGGCAGCTATACATTGCGGACAGTTGCTTTGAATGGATGGATGCTTACAAACCAGAGAGCTGCAGCACGTTCGATAGAAGAGGTCAGTGATGCCAGTCAGACCACAGAGAGCGAGATTCTGTTCTATCCTTCCAGGTGCATAGCCTCCTTTGGAGAAAAGGGTGTGTTTGACATTTCTGGGAGGACCCACGAATGGATTCAATCCTCCGCGAGCAACAGAGAAGCAGTTGTTCAGCTTTCCATTACATCTTTGTGCAATGTAACGGGAAGACAACGTACCAGAACGCAACGTTAATTCCCGTCTCCCTCAGATGTAACCAGCTCTTTAGAGATCTTTTTCTTCAGGGCCTTGCATTCCTCATAGCACCTTTTCGGCCGTTGTTTTCATCACTCGGGTTTGGCTCACAGCTGCCTTTACAAGCTGCCGATATTGGGAAAGCTCTTCAGTTTCTCAGGAAAGTCATCTTTGTACAGGACGGGGTCAGCACGGTGCTCCACCACTTTCAGAGGCATGGTCCCAAAGACAGAGGCAAACTTATTGATGCATTCAGATCTGGTGAAAGGGAAAGCAGTGTAATTAAGAACCCCAACAACTGGGCTGGCTACCAGCTCCCACACCAACATAACTGGTAGAAACCTTCCCTCTTGCGCTTGGGAGTACTTTAGCCATGTTGGCTACTAGTAATAAAAAGAGAGCCTCGCCGCAGAGAGAACTGAAAAGAAGCTGATGTTCTTTGATTTATCCATTTAATCAGAGAGACGAGCAAGGGGATGCTGGCAGCAGCACATGTGCACATGGAGGTCAAAGCTTCCCTTCTCCCTCCCCCTAGAATTCCAGTCATTCTTAAAGCAACGTACATGCTGTAAACCAGAACAGATTAACTGCCAACATGTCTCTTAAAGGGCCACTGGTGGGTCAATTTGGCTCATAACGAAGGTAAAAAACCAAGCCTTTGTGGAAAAAAAGTTCTTAAAAAAAAAAAAAGTCTGGGTTTTTTCAGGCTTCTTCAGAAGCTCTATCTTTTCCCACAAAAATAAACACGCCTCAGTGTAGAGGCAGCACTGATTGTACTGTAACTTAAAAGTGAAGCTGAAAAAAAACTATACAATGAAACCAACTAGTTTATTTTCCTTGTCTAAATAAAGAGATATTGAGCAGCAAGGCATCGCATCAGCACAAAAAAGATCGGACCATTGATAACTCTTTCAGTTTTAATCATCTCAGGTGTCAGCAATGCTGTGGAAGGGAACAGCCATGTGCTTCAGAAAACAAGCAAACAGATGTTTAACCTTACATCGCTCCTTTAACTCTTTCACCGAAAAGCACAGTACCTGTGGAAGCAAGGCAGGGAAAACTTGGCTCACCTCACCTCAGCCAGCGCTCAGCTAACGTGAGCTGCGTGCTTTATAAAACAGCTTTTAAGAACTTCAGACACCAAGAATCGTGGCAACAGTCCCCAACACATAACAGAGATGGCTACAAGAAAACAGGTCACATTTCTTTTGCCCTTCAAAAGGGAAAACAAAACAGAAACGCGTGCAGCTACAGAGGCCGTTGTGCTGCAGGCGGTCCCAGAGCAGGTCTCTCGCTCTCCCACCACCGCACCCTCTCCCGACCCCTTCGAAGCATTAGGGGGTCACGACGGCTCCAGGATAATTTGCCTCAACAGACCCGGTCAATCACACCAAGTGAGTGTGACAGTTTTGTGATGGGGACTGCTCAACACTGCCCCAAACACTCTTTTGAAGTAGATGGGACAGCAAGACTGGTTTTCAAAATTAATTCCTCAGCCTCTGAGCCATCCCATGACTCCCTCCTTAACTAGACTAAATGAGTGGAAAACACAAAGCCCAGGCTGCATCTCTACATAGCTGTTTCAAGTTAGAATGGCCATATTTCAGGCCATTTTCTGGCCTGAGAAACGTGTCAGAAAACTGCTTCGTATGGGTGACACTCGAAAAAAAATATTTATACAGGTAAATGCGGATATTTTACTTTCTGCTACCTTCTCATCCCCTCATTCTTCTTCCTACCTCCAGATTTAAATCTTTGGACTGGGAAGCAAATGAAAAGGAATTCAGAGTGTAAGAAGAAACCGTGTGCCGCGGGAAGCAACCTCTAGACCTGGCACGAGCACAATTTGCTCCAGGGTAGCACAGATCTGAAAGAGCAACGGAGCCATCAGTCAGGACTGAAGCAAAGAGACCCGAATAGCTGTTCAACGCCTGCAGTAACAAGGTGAACCATGGGGAGGGTGAGCTTTGGGCCCTGGGCACAGAAAGGTTACAGTAAATGGAGAACAGGAACCGAGTGCTTTCTCCAGGAACACTAAGCAGTTTCTATTGCCTCCACGAGATGCCCAACATCTTTAAAGACTTCTGATTTTCAGATAAGGTCAGACTTCCAAATCATCTGTTACTTCTGAGAAACGGGGCTAACTGTAATCCAAGTTATGTGTATTGGAGAAGTCTCGTGGCAGGAAAAGCACAAACTTCACAGGCGAGGAGGTAGATGCACTGGGAGATGTGCGTGAGAAGTCTGCACAGCTGCTGGCCCTCACTGGTTTCTGGAATACTTGCTTTCTTCTGGTCTACTGGTTCAAATCCTGCCAGTAATGACTGAAAGACATTGTAATGTAACAGCTGCTTGGTGGCTGGTGTGAAATGAATTAGTTATCTCAGCCTGCTGCCTGGCAGGCAGGTGTCCACATCAGATCAGTCATTGTCCCAAATGGAACTAAGCGGCACCCTCAGAGCAAAAGACAAAACTAAATGGGTAGTGGAGACAAAACCCACCTCTTCCCTCCAGGGGTTATGCTCCCAAATCAAAAGTGAGGTCTTAAGAGAAAATATCAAGATGGAATCCTTCCACAGCCAAACTTATTCTGGCGGCAAGACCATTCAAGCATACCGGTACAATATCTTTAACCATCAAGAAACCACTTAATTGTCAAAGAAATGAAAAATGGAAAAATCAGTATATTCTAATCACTCTGGCTGCATCAGAAAAGTTAGTCCTCAGGAAATATTAAATTCAGAAACAGGCTTTTTTAGATGAAAGAAATGTCATACACAAGCCACAAAACGTGTTCGAAGGAAAGTTGCCTCTTTCCAAAAATTTTATCTCCTGCATTGAACTAAATCACTTGAATTCCAAAGCCGTTGCCACTTTTGGACAATATAAACCAGAAAGGATAGCTAGAGCATTAAACATTCAAAGCTAGGTAGCCAAGAGAATGTAACGTGTCACCTTAATATGGAGGGAAGGTGTTTTTCTTGGCTGTGTCGATAGCTTTGCAAATTCGCACTAACAGAGGCATGTTTGCTTTCAAGAATTATTCTTTTTTTTCCCTTGCTTTGCCGACAACACGCAGTTGTGCTCCACAAGGAATTAAGATTGTGTGGACTCACAAATCGAGAGCCCTGCTGCCGCTGGCAGACTGGGTGAACTTCGTGTCTGTTAAGGTCTCTCTCAATCAGTTCCCTCTCCCTTATAACCCGAACATTTTTTGGCAGGGTAAAACTGCACCTGCAGCCTTCGGCCAACTGTTACCTGGTCAGTGTGCCTCTTAAGGGAACGGCTTCCTATTTTGACTCTAACAAATACTTCCATGTCCTAAATTAACTGCTGTTAATGCTGCTGCAGAAGCAGCTCAGCCCTTTGTGTATTTATTGCACAGGCAGTTGCCCTCTAGGCTGCATTTGACGGAGTTCTCCATTTTTGAGAGCCAGATGCAAAGATGCTAAAGGCAGAAAACTTGTTGCTACTTACACAGCACCTGTAAATACAGGGATTATGAGATCTCCCTACAGCTTCTTCTGTAAAGGCTAACCTAGGGCAAGACGGAGATTCTTGGTTCAAAGCTTTCTTTAGTTAATGTGTTTTAATGATGGAGCTTGATAACCCTGGGGACTGAAGTCTTATTTATCTCAGAGAAATTACACAGCAGGAAGAATAGCAGTGTTGGCTTTCCCTTCATTCACGGTAAATGTCTCCCCTGGACAGATCTCCACAACTGACTTCTCAAACCTTTTACACTCACAAAACAATCATCAGGCAGTTGCTGGGCATCTCTCTGCTATTTCTGAACCAGAAACCTAACACGAAATGTTGTGCATGCCCGTCACAACCCTGATAAACTGTTTGTTTCACAAACAGCAGGTTGATCCCTGGATATCTGGGTAAGTACTTAGCTCGGACTACCTCCTCGCTGTTTCTGAATGCTAAAAAACAAGGAGTTGGGCACTTTGGGAAGCTGCCCGTGAAGCTGATAATGGCTCTTTGCCTGATACCCCAGGTAT
This sequence comes from Pelecanoides urinatrix, assembly GCA_013400755.1. Classification (NCBI taxonomy): domain Eukaryota; kingdom Metazoa; phylum Chordata; class Aves; order Procellariiformes; family Procellariidae; genus Pelecanoides; species Pelecanoides urinatrix. The sequence continues at coordinate 27,023 of VZTQ01004672.1, read as the reverse complement.
TGTTCTCGGTACCCAACACTGTAAAGTTATCTGTACAAAGTTATTCTTTCATAATAGGACAAGGAGTCCCTGATGCATGAACTTTTTCCATTCAGCTTCTCTCCCGACCCTGAAAATAGCTAGCGTGTGTATACATAGATATATATGAGCCACAAGAGCCTTACTCGCTGCTAAGTTAGGAAAATGTGCTCTAGGAGTTGCTATCATTTATTATCCACTTCAAATGAATAGCTAGCTTAGAAGATTCAAAAAAATAAACCCTTTCAGATTTTCAGATAACTCCCTTATATTGAAGGTAGATAATAACCACACAGAGCGAGAAGGTATTAGGTGTAGCATGCAGTTTCAGTATGATCTTAATGATCTTCAAAACGAAGGCTGAATACACCCAAACTGTATAACCCCCCCCGATTTTCTCCTGCACCCAGACTCTATCCCAGCATGTACTCCTTTGGCTGAGCAGATAAAAGTATGTGGATTTGCAGTCAATCTAACATCTCCCACAACCCCGTTATCTCCACCGTTGGAAACTACAGAGAAGCAAAGCAACAGTTTAAACATGTTCTCAATAAACTGTCAATGGTACTTTACTCTGCCAATACAAGAATTGCTGTAGACGTGGAAACATGACCTTTACCCTGCATTATAATGCACTTCGGAGCAAAAAGCACTGTTTCATCTTCTGGTTTATAGTGTTTACCTTAATGAGAACCTAGTTCACGACCAAAATTCCTATGTGCTGTTGTAATGCTACCAGGATGATCACAGGAAAGCTCAACCGGCTTCAGGTAGTCCATCCTGTAAGCCAGCGCAGAACTGCTAGACACGGGACAACCTCTCGTGCTTCCCCTTCAGCTAACATTTAAGATCTACAAAGCTTCCAGCCCCTTCCTTAAGAAGTTTTCTGCAGGGTAATTTTTACCATCTTCATGGGGTACGTTTTACATCTGACTTGCAATACTCTTTTTTTTTTTAATCCAGCCTTATTATACATCCAGGCTAAATACTTTTGTCACTAACCTTGGCGGTTATGCTCTTCAATGCCTGGCATGATGCCTGGTTAATAATCAGCCAAAGTATATATGTGTTTGTGTGTGTTGTGTAATGTGTGTTTACACATCAGAGACACACATGTATGCACTCTTCTTGTACATAAGCACCCAACCTACTAACCAGTTTTATACTGCATATATTACAATACATAAATATCATTTACATTGCTGAAGGCCAGTAAATAGATACAACGCTTTAAATTTGCTGAGTACTGCGGAGAAGGACAGAAAAAAGCTCACTGTTAAGATGATAACCATGGTAACTGGTAAGATAACCATGTTCTGTGACTCAGTCCAAACCTGAAGTGGCCTACTTTAACTGCAGGTCACTTTTTTTTTTTTATTTTGACACCTTTTCTTCCAGCACTATGGCTACCCCTGGTTACCTACCCCATCAATTCTATGGCTGCAAATTATTTTTCCCAAAGTTTGCAGGAGAGATGCAACAGCCCAAGAAGCCTAAGATGAAATGCCTTTGTCAGTCCTAGATCTCAGATGAATTCCACCTAATAACTGGTATGTACATTTATTGTCAGATAGGCCTTTTCAAACATGGGTGTTGAACAGCTTTGTAAAAGTGAAGAAACTTTCCCTTGTTTGACACATTCAGAAGCCAAGGCAGAGGGAAGTTTAGTGTCTCGGTCAAGGTTGGGAAGCCATTTTACTGTAAAGCAGGGAATGCAACTCCTATATTTACCAACTTTCTGTATTACACTTTAAACATTCACTGCCTTTCCAAAAACATACTTCATTTCAAAATTAAATTCTCACAAAAATATACCAATGCTGCCATCGTTAAAAAATGTGACATGCGATTGTGCAGGCAAACGCCCTTCATTAGTGGAAGCAACGTGCTTCACAATCTTGGGAGGAAAGACAATATACAAGCATCAATTCAAATAACAATATTAATAATGTATATCCTCGTTACTCTTTGGTAAGCTAGCAACTGTCTGGTTTAAAAAAATAAAACTCATACGCATTACAGTTGAGGTTCCACAGTAAAACAGAAATGTGGTATTACTGGAAGTACTGCCAACAACCTGAATTTCACATCTGTGTCCTATACGCTTTACAGCAAAACTGCTAAAAGTTGTGCCCTTCTAAAGTCCTCTTCTTATAGTAGTCCACTTTTCAGTGTCACATCATCCACTGTAGGAATGATTTACGCTGATCAAATCCATGCGACATTCTTTCAAAATTAGTAATTTACAGAAACACAATCGGTGACCATTTTTGATCCTAATTTAATGAGACACAGGATAAGATTCTAGGGATCAAAACAAGGCAATCAGAGGAATAAAGGGTGGTCACTCACCTTTCCACCATGTGCGTCTGGTCCAGTGATAACCCATCAATTGCCGTGCATTCTGGACATTTGAACTTCTTTCGTGGGGTCACCTGCAGAAAGGCACGCCAGATATCATCAAATATCAACAGAAGGGACATTAATCTCCTTGCACAGAAAGCAGTGCAATACCTCTGGACATGCCTGCAGTGTAAGCTGAGCTGTCTCAAAAAGGGGGGGGGGGAAAGGGGGGAAAAAAAAAAAAAAAAAAAAAGCCACTCCATTCCTCCATTCAGCTCCATCTGGCCCGGCTGACTGCAAAATTCACAGGGGCCCAATAAAAACGGCTTGGAGGGGTTTTTCCTTCTGTAACTGAAAAGAAGTGGCGATGACAAGCTCCTTAATTCCTGTTTAATGACTGTTTTCTCACTGCCAAGGTCCCTGTATAAACACCATTTGTTCTTGCAGCCATAACAGCGATGAAATATAGCTTCCCATACTTCACCGTAACGTTAATCCAACAGACGCTCTTTTGCTCACTCCAGTTAATAGCTGACTGGCAAACTCTGCAAGACTCTCCGAATCACAGAGGTGCCAAATTACTCTGCTGTGCCCTCATACAGCTCAAAAAACTTTTTCAGCAAAAACACACACTTTATCTTCTAAAGACTTTTCTAGGAAATGCAGCCACCAGTCCCAGTAAATGATGATAGACAGATGGGAAAATGGACCCTGCTAATTGAAGTAACGCCTGGTAGCCTCTAAATCTCATTCCAAGTTGACACACTCTGAAATGAATGTACAGAGCGAATGTCCAGACCTGAAAACGTGTCGAAACATGTCAGGAAATTAATTCAGGGATAAAAAGTTCATTTAAAGCTGATCTTGCAATTAACATTCTTGCAATTAACATTCCTATAAATCAGCTGTTGCCAGCCATGACAGAGCGAGCTGTGGACAGTTGGCAATTTCTTTCCTCTAGTGATCTCAAATAGTTAAAATATATGTATGTGGGTGTGTATATATACACACACATATATATAGCTAGCATTTAAATTACCTTTTTCATACCTCATCTAGATGGCTAAAATCACACCAGAAACAACTGGTAAAAACCAATTCTCTGTTCCCAGTTAGCATAAAAGTTTTAGTAAAAGGGCTTTTCTACCGTGGAAGGAGAACAAGACACCGTACCAGGGGTAAATGAGAGAAAAAGGAAGATTAAGTAATATATCGAAGCCTACTCAATAAATTTATATGAGTATGTACATCATGTTTTTAAACTCTATAAACCTAAACTGCAGAAAAGTCCCACCTTAATGACTGATTTGCCAGTGACATTTGCCACGAGAAAATTCATGGCAATATCTTCACAATTCATATGAGCATCCACCCAGTTCTTGATGTCTCCAGGCATTTTGTAGGTGTAAAGATAGTTGAAATACTGCGGGATAGAGGGAGAGAGAGAGAAGATAATTTTAAATAGAGATAAAATACAGATAAGACTCTAAACATTTCAGTCACCGAACAGCAGGCAGCTAGGGATGGATTATGGGCATACTGCCTTCATCCAAGGACTACTTTAGCAGACAGAAAATCCTTTTTGGGTGCTTAATTGCATAATTACTGCTTTCCTGACCAGCATACAAATGTCTCTACAATCGGTTTTCTTTTCCTAAACCGCTAGCTACAAAGCTACCTTCACCGCAAAATTTGCTATGTAGTTACAAGCCATGCAAACCGGCAAGAGTTCTTCTGTAAGTTCACGAAGGTAACCATTTTATTTTACAGGCAGAGACAAATCAGTTGTTTCCACAGCAACTGAAAGAGGCTTAGGGAAAGTTTGCAACTGGTTCTCTGATTGGTGTAGAAAACGTAATCACAGCACCATAAAACACTCACAGAACAACGACAAAACCACATAGAGCTCTTTAAAAAAGGTTCGTATTGTACATTAGGATACTACAAGTTGTATATTACCTTGTGGTAAAACGCTGCCCCAGTGAGCACCATTGAGACTTCGTTGGTCCATTCTGATTCATATTTCCATTTGTTCATCTCATGGTCCCAAAGATGGAGGCGGCCTGGATAACCAACCAACCTGTCAGGGAACTCACAGCAAACCTGAAGAAAAAAAAGAAGATGTGACACGCTGCTAGCCAGGCCTGCACAGCAAGCAAACATTTTGGACATTAGGAAAAAAATTCTTTCCTGCAAGAGTGGTCAGGCCTTGGCACAGGCTGCCCAGGGCAGTGGTGGAGTCCCCATCCCTGGAGGGACTTAAAAGACGTGTAGATGAGGCGCTTGGGGACATGGTTTATGGGGCATGGGGGGGGTGGGTTGACGGTTGGACTCGATGACCTTAGAGGTCTTTTCCAACCTTCATGATTCCGTGATTCTATGATTCAAACGCAAATGTGTGGATGCAACACATCTGCTTTGGGAGGGTAGAGTCACAGCGGTGCAAAGGCCACTTCACTTCTTCTAAGTCCCAATTCTTGGAATAGGAAGCTGCCTGGAAGAAGTACGAAAAAGCCCAAACTTGCTTTGGAAGGACCCTACAACTCAGGGAAGCCATGGCCCCAGAGCAAAAGGCCACTAAAGCAATACTAGCTTCCTTGCTGTAGAGAAATACAACCGACTATTCAAAAAGATTTTCACACTAACTAAAACCAAGCATGATTAAAATGGAACTTTTGATGTTAACTTCAGTAGATATGGCTACAACCTAACTACTTTCACAGCTGTCTTTGGATCTAACCAACCTGCTTCCTTCGATAGGAACAGGCTTAAAACAGGCTTATATTTTAATATTTCTGGTATTCTTTAGTGGGTGCTTGGACAGATCTACTGCTACATGGAAGGCCTCCTTGCCCTTGACTTGTTCCAGACAGCTGGATACAATCAAGATACCATCCTTGTCACTCCATACATTATTTTGTAGCTGACTACAGGATCAAACACGGTAGACAAGAACAAGGAGAAGGGCATCATTAACGCAACCCCAGTTCTCCACACTGCTGGCTACATTAAATAATGGACAATTTTTGTGTTAGGGAAAAAAGGGAGAAAGGATTATAATTATTTCGAAGGGTCTGAACGCTATTTGCTTGCTAAATACGCAGTTTGTCTTTTTGCTGGTCAGTAATGAAGTTAGTATTTATCTGCATTATTTGCAGACAAATGACTCAAAATATGTCCTTTAATCCAAATAACTGCTAGGATTGTTGGAAGAATACGAGTCTTAACTCTCCGACACACAGTGTTAGGTCACAAGAGTTTCTGTTTCAGGTTGGTGGTGTATAAATAAACAAACACACACAAAATTTCATTGTGTATGCGAGATCAACAATAACAACAAAATACCTCATAAATCCCCAAGGGTCACTTCACTAGCAAACCTCTTTTCTCTGGTGAAAAGGCAAGGGAACCCTCCCGTTGAATTTGCAGTAAAGAAAGCGTTATCTGGAATTCCACCCTCCTGCAAACCTCACCTCATCAGCAATTCGCTTTGGGTACTTTTCATGTTTCAGTTGGGAGGCCTGGACTATAAGGACTCTATGCAAGTATTTTGTCAAAGTAAATATGATAAAACAATCAGCTTTAAGTTACTGCTTCTGTATCTACATTTCTGTGATTCTGCATGACTATATACCTTTTCATCTATACTTCTCAACACATTTTATTGCTGTCAGTTAATATAGCTTCAGAATCCCATGATGAGAGCAGTTATTATTTCAAACGTACAGATGAGGAAACCTGCCAAAAATCATACAGGAAACAAGAATGGGAACCAGATCTTCGGACTCCCCGACTTGTACTTTATCCAGAAATCAATCTTTCCAGACAGTTCTAAGGCACAAGTACTGGGATAGTATTTAGATATGACAATGCTCTAACAGAGGGCTCTTGAAAGCAGAGATGATTTGGAACTCAAGGAAGAGAATTCATAGGACCTTGTTACAAGTCGGTGCCATCAGGTAATTACAAAAATACAGATTTTTGGCAGGCAAGCCAGTGAGGGCTTGAGATACCTATTTTGACATGATGTCAGAAACATTAATAAAGAATAAAAAAACAAAGGTTTTGGTACGGCCGCTCCCTCTTCCAAAATTTTATTCCTTGCTCTCCAGGACTTAAAAAATTAACGATTTAATTTTAATATTTTTTTTAACCCTGACTATTAAAGTGCCCATCTCCCAGCCGTTGGAAGGCACCACCTCATACGCTGCTGAGGCTCAAGCGAGGATCTGACAGAACACTACAGCACTACGCACCGTGCTGGGCAGCAGAGGGAATGGCACGCATATTAAAGGCAGCTGAAAGAAAGATTAAACTCAGCTACTGCTTCCCAAGGGACTTCAGTGCCTTCACAACACAGAGCTGTAGATTCATATCCCTTCTAGTTTTTGCCCTTGGTGTCACCTTCACGAGTCCAAAGGACACAAAATAAAAGCCAGCTATAACGCACGTTATTCATACAGATTTCTTTGTAAAGCTCAGCCCCACCCTGACTCCGGCCCCTGAAAACTGTCAGTTTGATGCATCTAAAAAATAACTTGGTTGCTTTGCACCAGGGTTCCTTTTAAAAGTAATGCTATCGAAGTCAGTGGAAAAGCTCGGCTTTTTCATAACGCTCATCACTAGCTCATTCAATGGTAATTCCTGAAAAGGCTCCAAATGGCTGCATCCAGCTCATTACCCAAATCCATATATATGTTTTGTGCCAAAATTAATATATACAGCTACTGCTTATAAGGAAGCTTTCAGAATAAAAATAGCGGTAATGATTCTTACACTACTCTCTATTTTGTACTACCGTCCATTTTCTCGTTTGATGGTTGCCTATAATTTATTAGTCTGTTAGGAATACATTCCATTTTAGCCAGTGATCTTATTAGCTTTCTCAGACTAAAGAAGGATAGCCTGATTTAATACTGGTAAGGGACACATCCACGGAAAAACATATTGCCAAGTGCAGAGGAGGTATGCTGCTTTGCAGACAACACTATTCCGATGACTCCGCTAGACAACCCTGAAGACAAATATTTTTGGACGAAACATCTCCCAGATGAAAAGTCAAACAGAAGTTCTGACTTGGTAGTTTTACTAAAAATCTTGTAGAAGACACCAAGAGAAAACGATAGTACTTTTGTTTCCAAGAGAAGTGCCCCAACATAAAACAGCCTAGCTAAAACTCCCTCCGGTCTCACACCCCCGCACCCCCTCCTCCTCTGCCTCGATGGCTCTGTGCTGCTTCGCTGTGCCATCAGCTCCTTCTCCACGTAGCCAGAGGACAGAAGCTCTTCCTTTTCCAGAATGGACTCCAACATTTATACATTAAATTTATCAGACTATATGTTAAGTCACGTGCAACTTCAGGAACTGGCTAATTACAACTGGAAAATTTTTAAATTTAATAAACAAAAATAATCAGCATTTCCAAAGCTACCATGGCAACGTTGTCAGAATGAAACACCGACTATCCTCTACAAATGAGAGAAAACCCCATCAATCAGTATTCCTCCTCTCCTCCCATCCACTCTTAATTCTCCCCGTCCTCAAAGAGATAGCTTGTGCTATTATTAAAAAACAAAGCAAAATGTAAACACAAAGCCCATTAAAAGATAAGCGATGCTTCACGTGCAAACAATTTGTAAAATAACTTCAGTTTGAAGAAGAGCTTTGAATGTTGGCCAGCAGTAACCCATGGAGAAGTCTTTTGGTAAGCAGAATTGTATTATTCCTTCTATAAAGGAATGCTGAAAAACACATTTTTAACAGTCAAAATGGGTATGAAAGAATTCTTCTAAAGAAGGCATTCAAACTTTATGATTTTAGCCTAGCGAAATATGCAATTCATTGGAGGGTTGATTTTTTTTTTTTAAAGAATGCCAGAGACACGAAGCACTGAAAAACAGCTCTGAGACAGAATAAGATCAGCTACTAGCAGTAGGCAAAAAGCTTCCAACAGAAAAAGCCACAAATTTAGCAATGTAGCAAACAATATTTTCTATGAACAAAAACCACGCACTCAGAGCAATAATCCCAATTTAGATTATTTATATTACCGCTGGAATACAAATACTTTGTCTTTGTAAGGACAAAGTGCAGCATAAGTACCTAACAAGAAATCTTCATTAACTTCATACTTGGAAACTGTTGTCCCTGCTTTTCAGGGCGATAGAAATGCTAAGCCATCTGTCCCAAGGCCAGCTGAGACGCAGCGGTGGGAACACTAGTCCGTGTGCTTTTAGTCCCGCATTCAAACACCGAACATTTAGGAGCAGCCAACGGTTCTGCTTTAACTTTTTAAGATTATGATAATCTAAATACTCGCTCCTTTTCTTGGGTCCCTCTGATACTCCCTCTGTGAACAACAAAGATGGGTAAGCGGGGAAAAAGCTGTCTAGCCCTAACAGTTTTTTTCCCAGCGCCCAAGTCACGCCTGTGATTTCATCATGTAACTTAACAGAAATAGTTTTTTCAAAGTCAGAATGTCATGAGTATTCTTCTGCTACCTTAATACAGCAGCACAGAGGGACTATTTTTCTGCTTGCTCCAATAGATTTACGCAATGTCATAAATCACTATACCATAATAGTTCACTTTTAACAAGTAAAAAACGTCTGACACTTTGAGTGTTACTATAATTTTTTATGGCTGAAAGTGTACAGAGATCAAAGTTTTCTGGTTTTTTTAGGCTTGCTCCATACATTCAGACAAGTCTGTGACAGAGGGGGTTTTGCCACATGTTTAAATGTAAAGTCTCAAGGATGTCAGGAGGAGAAAAGAAAATTACTGAATGTCACGTTTCCAGCCCTTCTTATGACCAAAGCAGAAGCAGACATACTTTTAAAAGAAAACCTTCTAGTAACATTATATGCTGCTACTGTTCCCTCTGGATGCCCCTGCAAATGAGTCAAGAGCTTGAGAGATACTTTTCTGGTAACACACATAAACAGATAAATAAATTATCACAGGCTCAGGACAATTTAAACATCTGGGAGCCAGCTCAGGCCTGTCAAGCAAGTCACAGACACTCAGGGACAGGAAAGATCAATCTTCAGCCCCTGATTTCTGTGCCAGAGAGCAGGAACTACATCACCCACCCTCTCTAGGAGGAAAATTGTGTATTTATAAAATAATCTGTGCTTCTGTATTCAAAGACATTTTTATTCATTTATTTGGGGGGGTGGCGGGGGAGGAAGCAATCTCAAAATATAAGGATTCAAACTACCCACAGGTTTGAATCAACTATCCGCTCGATAAGGCATTTTAATTTTCCATCAATGGGGCTGTGTAGTCAGCTGAATTCCCAGAATCAAAAAGGAACAGGATTTATAATAAAATGCACAAAACTGCAAAAGCAATAGTTTTTTGTCTGCCAGACTAAACAATCTCGTGTCCAAACAGTTACATTCGCACACTGAATATAAGGACTGCTGCTCAGATAGTTCCTGCAACCAATGCATATGGTCCACAGAAGGCCAATAAATTAGCCAGCACAGTCCAACAGCTAGACCTGGGGATGAAGAGTTGTAAGTCCCAACTGCCACCTAATCACACTGACTACAGGGGAATTCACGTCAACTTTTCTTTGCCTCGTTCTTTTTTTTTTCAGGAGGATAACCCTTTCCTGCCTAAGTGACCAGACTCAGTGTATATGAAGTTACAGATATTCGCCTTTGAGGATGTTTAAATTAACACTTCAGACGCACGAGCGCCTCAGTTCTACTTCTCACGACTTCTGGCTGACACAGCTGAAACTCAGCTGCAGTTTGAATCTCTCCTTCAAAGCCCTCCAAGACTGCTTTGCCAGTAGCAGAGATTCATTTGGAACTACTTACACAGTCACTTAGGTTTTTATAAAACTTATTTTTATTTACTTGGAGACAGCTCGATGAAAATGAAAATCAAACTGCAAATGGAGCCAGGATTTACACAGCACGCACATTATGGATTTGCTATCTTTCATCCCATCAGTTCACCCTCCAAACTAGTAGTTATAGCACCAACACAGACAAAAGCAAGTCAGCTTGCAGAACTGCCAACACTGGATTGCTCTGCTGTTGCAGTGCAGTGCTTAAAACATTCAGTGTAGACAACGGAGTACAGAGAAGGCAATATGTGGCCAAAAAACCCCCTTCCTTCGGTTGTCTTCTCTTCATTCCATCTTTCACACTTCACGTAGTAACCCGTTACTCTTAACCCGGCAAGGGAAGTATTTCCTTTCTTGGAGACACACATGATAGATTAAACCTCTGTCTCCACTACTTAACATCTTTGTTATTACATCAGCATACCTACATTACCACAAGTCATTTCTTGAGTCCAAAAGCTCGTTACTTGCTAACAGTCTCTTTCACTTGAGAGGGAGAAAGAGCCGTATTTTACCACATATATATTCACATTAAAGAAGTACTTCCAACATCTCTTAAAAAATATCTTCTTGTGTTAACAACTTAAGATGGTTAAAAATGAGACAACTATCACATTTAGTTTGCTTTCTACCCTTTAGAAAAGTGGTTTTCATTATTTCATTCAATTTAGGTAATAGTTTCGTGTTCTCGCTCTCATGTATGAAGCCCAGTGTTGTTTTGCTCTTAATATTGCAGGTACAGGTGTGACTAAATGATTCAAACATGAATTTCTTAAAACATGATATTACATTTTCTAATATTTATGATTTATGGACAAATATAGTGTGTTTGTCTTAAATACACACAGATAACAGTAATGTCAGATTATGGACTGTGTCATATACTCAAATACAAATGGAAGACAAAAATTAAATCATTCAAACCAAAGTTTTGGAAGGAAGACAACAGTGTTGCTTTAAGTAAGTGCACTTTTTACCAGACAACTCAAATGCCTATGTAGACCTTCCCCTCTTTGTACTGCCATGGGTAACCGATTTGGACAAACTTGCTTTTTGTTGAAACCTCCCTTACAGCAGCAGCTGTTGAAGCTTTGCCATTTCAAGCATACGATACGCGCGTCCCCTCCTTGACATTCTTCAGTTCCTCTTTTCATTGCACTCCACCTTACTTCGGCATGTCCCCAAGAGGCCTCCTCTGTTCCCAACACTTAATCTCTGAAACTTGTCTTGTCCATCAAGACACATTAACTAGAATAGCACTTCTGATTTGTCTGAAAACTGTTTGAAACTGTTAAGAAGAATGCAATTCAGAGTCTCCAGACTGCTTCCGTTACACCAATTACACAGCATTTTTTGGAGTCTCTTGGCATTACTGTGCCAGTAACCAAAAATTTTCTGTTAGCTGGCAGTTTTTTTTCCATAAAGTAATGACTATCTGTAAAAATATTTCAGTCAGCATTGAACTGTTACAGTAGAGAGAAATACAAGAAGCTGAATCAGCAGGCTGTGCAGTGATTCCTCCACTTTATATACATTTGGTGTATAATGGACAATGCTGAAGTGCACAGCCTAAGAGACAGGAAAAAACCAATTCTCTTACCTCATAGCCAAACTGGAGTTCATCTGAAGTTAGCATAATGATATCATCATCAATAGCCAACACTGCTTCTGTTTCTATCTCATCGTATGGGAAGAAGCGGTTACTAAGTTTGTTTTCTGCAGTCCTAACAACTTTCAGGGGAACACGGATCTTTGGCCAGAGGGAATCTAGAGAGAAAAATTAAAAGAAATGGAATTCAGTATTATACTTGACTTCTGAACAAATTTGCACATCTGTCTTAGCATCTCTTCACTCTTTTTTTCTTCACGTCTTAAACAAAAGCTGCTTAATGGCCAATTTACACCTGACCTGCAGTTAGGCAAACGTGTAAGCATATGAAGGCAAGAGACAGAAGTTCAGCTACATTTCCCATTTCCCTTTTGCTCCCTACAGAGAGCTATACGGGGGATAGCTTGCCCAAAACAGCAGTCTGCAATAATCACATAACAAGAGTCAGGGATGGTTTAGGACACACAGCAAGAAAAGATACTTTATTCAACTGCAACTGTTTAAAAGAATTTGAAGCAGCAGTATCCAATCACTGACTGCAAGTCTAGGGTCATGAAAAATTTGAAAAAGAATGTTAGTTCTATCAAGGGCTGAGAAAAATAAATTTTCTTATATCTATTAAAAATCTAGATACACCTAAAATGTTAATTACTATTGACAGTTAAGGAGTGGATTCTGTGTATGCGTAATTTCTTTCATCTTCAAAGTCCTAAGTGATAAATGAAGCTAGATAAATGCAAAAGGATTCTACTTGTGCCCCACAGCCTCCTTACAGGTAGAATAGAGCACTGGAGTACATAATAATGAAAATTCACCAGTCAAGCGATGCTTTAACTAGCAACAAAATATCTGTAGATACAAAACTGGATCCAATTCACTCTACAGTGAGATTAGATTTCCATTTCTTGCTATGTGTTTGAAATGTAGCACCTTAAGTGTCACATTAACAGTTTCTGCAGGCTTTTGCATATATTCAAAAGTTATCAAAATCCTATTCTATTCCTACAAAAACCTAAGTGCAGGCATAAGTATAGAGCACCAAGCTAAAAGAAACACAGCTAAGGACCGACTATTAAACATCAATTCTAAATGCACATATTTAACCATACACATCTTCTAGCACAAAGCTTAAGAGTAGTCATTATTACAGTACGATGCATCCCAAAAGCACCAATTCATCAAAAAGCAGTTTAATAGCTAAACAAATAGCTAAACAAGTACAAATGCGATTTGTTGGTGTCCTGGTTTCAGCTGGGATAGGGTTAAATTTCTTCCTAGTGCTGTGTTTTGGATTTAGTATGAGGAGAATGTTGATAACGCACTGATGTTTTCAGTTGTTGCTAAGTGCCCTCCTAGTCCAAGGACAGCTCCCGTGCCTGCTGACTGAGCTAGGGACACAAGATGGGAGGGAACATAATCAGGACAGCCAGCCCAGCTGGCCAATGGGGTATTCCATACCATGTGACGTCACGCTCAGTATATGAAGGGTAGGCGTGTTCCAGGAAGTACCGATCGGTACTTGGTTATCGGTCAGCGCGGGTGGTGAGCAATCGCATTGTGCATCACTCATTCTGTATATTCTATCATTATTTATTATTATTTTCCCTTTTCTTCTATTAAACTGTCTTTCTCTCAACCCACGAGTTTTTCTCACTCTTACCCTTCCGATTCTCTCCCCGTCCCACTGGGGGAGCAGGAGGAGTGAGCAAGCGGCTGTGGGGTATTTGGTTGCCTGCCAGGTTAAACCACGACAGTTGGTTTCTTCCAGCTTTCACAATAAACATATTTTAATGAAAATTCGAAGCAAGAGAGAGCACTGTAAGATGAGTCTAAGTACCTTGTGAACAGCAGATAGCTGAACACTTGAGTTTCTTACACTGGTGAAATGGAGGGGATGACAATGGTATATGATAAGAAAAATAAGTGAAAATACTTTAAGTCAACTACAAAGTGACTGCTCAGAGAGTTTATAAGTTGTATTCTGTGTCAAATGAAAAGGCGTATAAGGANGTGAGATTAGATTTCCATTTCTTGCTATGTGTTTGAAATGTAGCACCTTAAGTGTCACATTAACAGTTTCTGCAGGCTTTTGCATATATTCAAAAGTTATCAAAATCCTATTCTATTCCTACAAAAACCTAAGTGCAGGCATAAGTATAGAGCACCAAGCTAAAAGAAACACAGCTAAGGACCGACTATTAAACATCAATTCTAAATGCACATATTTAACCATACACATCTTCTAGCACAAAGCTTAAGAGTAGTCATTATTACAGTACGATGCATCCCAAAAGCACCAATTCATCAAAAAGCAGTTTAATAGCTAAACAAATAGCTAAACAAGTACAAATGCGATTTGTTGGTGTCCTGGTTTCAGCTGGGATAGGGTTAAATTTCTTCCTAGTGCTGTGTTTTGGATTTAGTATGAGGAGAATGTTGATAACGCACTGATGTTTTCAGTTGTTGCTAAGTGCCCTCCTAGTCCAAGGACAGCTCCCGTGCCTGCTGACTGAGCTAGGGACACAAGATGGGAGGGAACATAATCAGGACAGCCAGCCCAGCTGGCCAATGGGGTATTCCATACCATGTGACGTCACGCTCAGTATATGAAGGGTAGGCGTGTTCCAGGAAGTACCGATCGGTACTTGGTTATCGGTCAGCGCGGGTGGTGAGCAATCGCATTGTGCATCACTCATTCTGTATATTCTATCATTATTTATTATTATTTTCCCTTTTCTTCTATTAAACTGTCTTTCTCTCAACCCACGAGTTTTTCTCACTCTTACCCTTCCGATTCTCTCCCCGTCCCACTGGGGGAGCAGGAGGAGTGAGCAAGCGGCTGTGGGGTATTTGGTTGCCTGCCAGGTTAAACCACGACAGTTGGTTTCTTCCAGCTTTCACAATAAACATATTTTAATGAAAATTCGAAGCAAGAGAGAGCACTGTAAGATGAGTCTAAGTACCTTGTGAACAGCAGATAGCTGAACACTTGAGTTTCTTACACTGGTGAAATGGAGGGGATGACAATGGTATATGATAAGAAAAATAAGTGAAAATACTTTAAGTCAACTACAAAGTGACTGCTCAGAGAGTTTATAAGTTGTATTCTGTGTCAAATGAAAAGGCGTATAAGGATACACTTCGAGGGAGGTGATCCTTCCGCTCTGCTCAGCTCTGGTGAAGCCACACCTGGAGTACTGCGTCCAGTTCTGGGCTCCCCAGTACAAGAGAGACATGGACATACTGGAGAAAGTCCAGCAAAGGACCACGAAGACGATGAAGGGACTGAAGCATCTCTCCTACAAAGAAAGGCGGAGAGAGCTGGGACTGTTTAGCCTAGAGAAGAGAAGGCTCAGGGAGGGTCTCATCAATATGCACAAATACCTGAAGGGAAGGTGCAAAGAAGATGGAGCCAGGCTCTTTTCACTGGTGCCCAGTGACAGGACAAGAGGTAATGGGCACAAACACAGGAGGTTCCCTCTGAACACGAGGAAACACTTTTTCACTGTGAGGGTGACTGAGCACTGGCACAGGCTGCCCAGGGCGGGGTTGGAATCTCCATGCTTAGAGATACTCAAAGGCCATCTGGAGATGGTCCTGTGCAACCTGCTCTAGGTGACCCTGCTTGAGCAGAGGGACAGGATGGTCTCCAGAGATCCCTTCCAAGCTCAGCCATTTTGTGATTCTGTGGTAAGTGGAGCCAATAAGAACTGACACTGGGCCTGAGGCCACGGAAATTGTCATCAGTGATCTGAAATACATATAAATTGCCAGGGCAATCTGCAAGTGACACAAAGCCTGGAGATATGAAAAATAGTGAGGACAATAAGGTCATACAGAGCACTCTGGACTGCTTAGTAAACTAGGTGCATTTGAACAAAAACCAGACTGACACAACTCGACACGCAGTTAAACACTAGGGCCGAGGCACCCTTTTTCCCTAAAACCAGCTGCTGAAAAGGATGAAGGGGTCAGAGTGGACCTTAGTTCTCAGCATGCTGCTGGGGCAAAATGAATTCATGTAATTCCTGTCTATGTGGATGGGTAAGTAGTAAAAAATGGGGCCAGGGGAGTGGAGGGCAATTTTCCCTGTATGCATAGTCAGATAGATGCTAAAATACTGTTTTTCAAAGCATGTTAAAACACTGGAAATGGTGCAGGAAAGAACGACGTAAGTTATTTGAGGGCAGGAGAAAATGCCTTATGGTGGAACTTGGAGATCAATCTGTTTAGCTTATTAAAAGAAGAAACAAAAAGTGGACTTGATTAACATGTACAAGCATCTTACACTGGAAGAAAAATGCCACGTATCTTCAATCAACGAGAGAAAGACATAACAAAAAACAATGACTGGAATCTAAAGCCAGGCAAATTCAAAGTATAAATAAGGCAGACATTTTTAATAGTAACAGTGGTTAACCTCTGGAGGAAGTTAACAGGGACAGCAGCTGATTCCGTACATCTTGTCTTTGAACAAGACTGGGTATTGCTATAGAAGATGCGCTCAAGTTAGATAAAGTCACTGGATTGAAAAGAAAGGTGATGTGGTGACTCGTGACTTACATGTCAACCCACAGGATCTTACCGTCCCTTCTGCCTCAAACGCTACGAACCTACGAACACCTACAAGTAAAACTTGCTCCCAGGAACGAGTGTCCACGTCCTCGTTGCCACTGGGCCTCTCAGATTTAACAGCTCACACAACACTCTTAAATAAAACACAGAGCTGCACACTGCTTAAGGACACCAGCGTCCAAACACTACTTCAATGGGAAAACAAAGCTGTCTTTCCAAACCACACCAAGAGTCTTCAAACGACAGTTTTTCTTGGAGCTGTATTTTAGAAAGAAGGATTGGCATGCATGGGTGGCCAAAAGAAAGGAGAAGAAATACAAAGTGATATTTACTGGCAAAATTTGTATTCGGTTTCCTACTGAGTTTTTTCCTGTAAGATTGAAAAAGTGACTGTAAAATCTACCTTTATCTGGGTGGTCTTGTGGACCATGGCCTGTATTTGACACGTATGCAGGTTCTTGTCCAGTTTTACTCATTTCTTTTCCTTCTAGTAGAAGTTAGGAGGCACCACCCCAAACACCGATGCACACTTCAGTGGCTTGTAATATTGATAAGTAGCCAGTCGGAAGGATTCAGCCGCACTACTGATGGGCTCCAATGGAAGTCAGAGTCAGCCAGCAGCTGGGGAGGCACAGCAACTGCCTTGGGGCCACAACAAAAATGTTCAAGGGCTATGGATTCCAATTACAATTTAATGAGCTCATTTTATTGTCAGCATTGTAAGGTCTTGGAAATCCCCTGCTTGAACCATAATCTGAAACAACGATTCCAGTAGGACACCACTGAAATTCCAAAACGTTCATCTTGCTAGTCACCCTAACCACAGGAGGCAGTAACACTGAACGACTGGAACCAGTTATTGCAAATTAGTAGTCTCAAGTCAACTCACTGCTTTCTTACTGGTTCACCATACAACGTGCAAGTATCCATATTTATAAGACAGTTACAGGCACCTCTCAAAGACATATATCAGGGCCTCACAAAGATTGTAGACTGTTTAACATTTGCAAGCTACTTAAAGACCTTAGGTTAATTGCCTATAATTATCCAATTATAATCCCAATATCGGTATCAAATAATTTTAGGCAGCCTGCTAGATCCCCAAGAGACTCCACTGTCACAAGCATTTTAGTAGCAATCAGAATTGTCATAGGTATGTATGCATTTGTAAAGCTATATTTATAAGTATCAACAAAGTTTACATTTTATACACGTTAAGTACTCTTACTCAGGCTTTTCTTCCTTTCACGTCTGCTACACACACACAAAAAAAGACAACAAAAATTGAAACTGAAAAGTCACTAGGATTGAAAAATAATAATTCAGAAAAGCAAGCAAGCATGGACGCTTTAAACTTCTAGCTCTTTGGAAAATCAACTGTTTGATAGCTTAATAACCGACATGTCACTTGCATAAAAAATGGTAACAGAAGAAAAAGGAATGAAAAGTGTATGAAAAATGAAGGTGTAATCTAATTATAATCAGCACGCATCTCAGATGTCAGTAAATCCTGTTAAATCCACATGATTTACTAAGCTCTTGGAAAGCCTCTCAAAATGACCAATTCTCCAAAAGAGGTATGTTACTGTAAAATATTTGTGCTTTGAGAAACATAACACAAAGTTTCTGAATTTGGATTTAAATTAATGAGAGATTTTGGAGAAACTCTGAATAAGACATTAGGGTACCAGTTACTCTGCAGCACGCAAAATGAAATCTCGCTGCCTAGAGGCTGATGATACTGAAGGCTGCTGTACCTACAGAGGTGGAAGCGCATGGGAGGTGTCATGACACGATGACACCTGGGAAGCCACTTGGGCAGCCTGGGCAAAAATGACCATCACAAAGAACAGCAAGCTCCACTCAGAGATCCAAGTATTCAAAATCAGCCCTGCTGCAGGAACTCCAAAAGAAATATATAGTCAATAAAGAAAGACAACAGCTACTTCAGAAGGCAAAGTTTTAGAATCCATCGGGAAGGTTAAAACTGTCTGTATTTATTTTAAAAGACCACAAAAGAAGAGTATTTGTACTTTCCTTTTTTACACATAGGAGGAATGTGGCTTAAAGAGAAGTCAGAGACAGGGTCTGCCACTTCTGTAACACCACGCTCTGAATTTTCAGATACTGCTTGGAAAGTTATGAGAAACCTCAGCACTAGCAAAACATCTATGGGGGAAGTTCTCAGTTTAGTAGACTTTATTATAACCAAGGTAAAAGCACATGTTTTAATCTTACAGTAAGAGGGCACTGCATCATTTAACAGAGTATGACAAAGATAAAATATGTCCAAGAGAAGAAGACAGATGAAATCTTACAAGATGGCATGAGAACCTTTAAGCATACAAAAGTAAAAATGCATGTGTGGACTAGGAATTATTCTTACTTCCTTTAAAACCAGCGAGGACTTTCTGTGATGCAGCAGAAGACAGAGGTAAAATATGAAAATAAAGCTCTCTAGAGTGTATAAAAGTCTATGTATAGATGGAGTCTGAAGAGAATGACAGGCACCTCCTATTGCACATCGTACTGAAATAATTACGAGAGAAGGGTGTTTGAATAACACACTTGCTCTTTGGCAACAGGACGCGGGGCATTCTTGGCATTTTGTGCTATTTAGGACTACTGATGCACTGACTGCAGGAGCTGCCCACAGAAAACAGCATGTGGTCTTCTAAACACAAAATCAGCAGTTTCCCAACTTTTCCAAATGCAGCTTCCACTTCTAATGGGCTTACAACCCCTAACAACCGCATACGTGGCTGTATTTCTGGCCAGCCCACAATCCCACCATTAAGTCCTCCAAGTCCGCATCTCACAGCAAATTTTTCAAGCATGATTTCAACGTGATTTCCACAAACGGCAGGATCAAAAAAAATGCCATAATTACATTCCCATTTAAAACATTCATATACAGAAAAGCAGCAAAACCCCCCATCCTCCAAATATCCATTTCTCAGCTACAACACCCAGTGAATTACATGAAAGACATATGGAAGAGAAGGGAGGAGAATCATGAGAGAGGGGCAACTTCATTACAACCTAACGGAATACCCTCTCACACCAAAAAACCCTTTCACTTTCCACACCTCCCTAAGCTTGCCATCAGATGTTTGTAACAAAAATGTAAGTAACATAAGCTTGCAAAATGCTCATATATAAAAACGAAGTCTTAGTCTCAAAGCCAGCCCTGTTTCTCAGCTCTGAATGAACTGTTACATCATACATAAAAGAAGGATCATTAAAAATAATAGAGAGAAGTATTTCTATGGAGCGTATTACCTCTTTTCAAAGAGAAATGGCACCGCCATGCTGTTAAATAGCATCATTCTCTGTACCCTTGCTTCTGAGAAACTGGGAAGTTAATCGCATCTGAAGGGATCCTTTAGCAGCAGATGCGTTATTATCTATCTAGTCAGCAGACAGACGTGTATTTATATAGGAAATTACTTGCTCTAATTATAAATCATCCACTTCCAGTTTCAGCATTCAACCTAGGGAAAGTGAGAATCAATACAGCTGCTGTACAGAGCTAACCAATATTCCTGGGACACCCATTCTAAGTAGTATCAAGTTCAAAAATAGCAAGTGATATTTGAATGCAGATGGTTTGTTGCATTTGCAATGGGAAACAGCAGGTAAGGATCATAAGGAGGAGCTGGAAATACAGTGTACGCTCTTGATGGCAAGAACCGAATGTTTGCCAGTATTAGGAGCAGTATGACAAATCAAAGCGAAAAAAAGATCTACTTATTGGCTAAAATAATGGCATTTTGATGACTCATACAAAGACACTCACACAGACGTGCTTTTCCATTAACAACAGCTAGGAATATCTCATGACTGCTGATAACCTGGCACCAGAGTATTAATTCATATTAAGCTCAGACTTCCCACAACTTCTATGGAGCCCGCTTGGAACTGTAAAAAGGAAAAACCTTTCCAGAAGTTGTGCAAGGTAAACTAAGATCAAGAAAAAACTGGCAGAAAACATCTCTAAACGTGCTCCTCTGTATGTCCCTGCACTTGCACAGAAGCCCATACACCACACTCGACTTTCATACCTGATCTTTCATAAAACCCTTTATTGGATGCTCATTCTAACCGGTCTACAGCAGTCTGTATGAATTCAGCTGATTGAACATGGGTGATGGAAGCCTAACAAGTACTTTTTCAGTCTCAACGACTGAATGGCAGAACTTTGCTGGAATCTGAAGTTTCAAAAACTGTCAGAAACAACAACATCAAGCATGTTACATCTATTTATTACCAGAACGCTTTCAATAATGGCTGACTGAAAAAGTCTGTCCCAGGCGTTTCAACTGCTTCAACTTAGAACTATCTGTTCAAAACAGGTACTTTCTACTTACATTACAATGTTTATATTGGTCTACAGTAATGCACAGATTTCCTCTTATATATAACAAAATAGAATATTGGTTTCTAGAACGTTATTTAGAACCCAGTTTTGTTAAGCTGGGTTTGTTAACCTAAATTTCTAGACTTCTTTGGGAAATAACATTGCAAAATGTTCATAAGATGATTCATGGAAGACTAAAACCATCATGAATTAGTTCTCTAGCTAACCAAGGAAAATGGCATTAAGTCCATCATCAAGAAGCCAAGTTAATTCAAAACCTAAAGAGAAGTTCAAAAAACCATTCCTACCAGTGCTGACTATTAAAGGCACGGTATGCAAAAAAACCTGCCACTAGAGATTTTTTTATTATTTTTCCAAAGTTAACATTTTTTTAAGATACAGTATCCATAGGATACGCCGGTTCCCTATCCCCAGTGTTTTATATCAGTGTTGTCCATTAATAGGATCAAACTGAAATACAAAGATGATTGCCGCAGTAATACCCGTAAGTCTTATAGTCTGTATCTTATTCCAAGTTTATCAGCAACTTAGCTCCAGGAACCACTACCAATACAACTACACAGAAAGTACACGTCCTTTAAAATGCACTTTTCATTTTTATAAAACTGAACCTAAAAAGGAATCAAGCTACCACACACAATTTTGTAGCTTGTTGCATATTTACTAACAAGAATGCATTTATACATTTTTATACCATTTATGAGGTAGACAAAATGGTTTCTTCCATTGTCTGAAACAAATATGATGAAACATCAGTGGAAATTTCTATCACAGACTATTTTCTTGAATTTCAGAACTAGCAACTTAGACAAATACAAATGAAAGGACAAAAGTATTTGGCTGATGGAGAAAATGAAAAAACATCCTGTCTAGGCAAATATTCCCAGCAGCAGACACTTGGAGCACAATATTTATTTTAATGGATGCAGAGTGAAAAAAAAATTCGTTTTTTTCCCTATAATATTTCAAAGCTTTTAATCTTTTTATTAATAATACACATGCAGGCATGGGCCTGCTGACATTACTGCTGGGTTGACAGGCTTCTTGCATACCCTGTATGGCTGAGAATATATGCAAAACTCAGCCAAAGACACAGAGCACAGATCACATCCCCTAAATCCAGAGAGCACTTAAGATCAGCAAGATGATTCTATAAAGCTTTAAGATTCCAGATTAAAATCATCACCGTATGTGATATTTTCTCTCTGCTATTTCACATAGAAGATCCAACGTTTTTACCATCATAAGCACTCTGAAAACTTCAAAAAGTTTGCACAAGATATCTGCGTTGCTCATAGATTCATCTGTTGCAATTGTAT
This sequence comes from Pelecanoides urinatrix, assembly GCA_013400755.1. NCBI lineage: Eukaryota > Metazoa > Chordata > Aves > Procellariiformes > Procellariidae > Pelecanoides > Pelecanoides urinatrix. The sequence continues at coordinate 4,917 of VZTQ01004672.1, read as the reverse complement.
TTTTTTTTTCCTAAAACACTGCTCGTATTTTGAGTTCAAAAACAAAAGATTAGACCCTTGGTTTCCAGTCTCACCCAAAGTACAGTGTTCCTACTTCGGTGCACAGATTCAGCAATGATCTCAAAATACACAGTAAAACTTCCACCCCTTTACACATACCTGCGTCTATGATATCTCTCAAATACACAGTATGGGAAAGCAACGTGTTGAACTACGCAAAATAAAGGCCAAAGCACAGACCTTCTTGAATGGATTCCTTGCCTGAAGCTGAATTACTGAGTGATGGTGAAGACTTCACCCCTGTGCACCCCCGTTTCTAAAGCTGTAAAATGGGAATAACCAGTTAATCTACAACCAGGATACATATATATTTGTAAATGTTCTGAAGGTACTCAGACTAAATTAAACCTATAAAAAGCAGTTTCCTTTATTTTATATTTTAATTATATTAAATTAAAATTAAATATTATATTTCTATTTTACTTTGATTTCAAAGTAGACATTAACTTCCTAATTAGAAATCTCGGCATCTACCTACTAATAATGCCATGAATAATGCTACTTACACAGCAGTTTTAAAATGCTTTGAGACATATAGTTTACCTAAGAAAATATTGTTGTATGAATCTTACAGACACGGAAACTGCGGCACAGCAAGAAATCAGCTGCTCCCATTCAGCAGGCAGAAGCTGTGTCTGGCCAGTGCTCCAGCTGTAAGAACTATCAGTCCAAGAAAAATAATTGAAACATTGGGGTTTTTTTTAGTGCTCATTAATTTTTGTTTATTTCTCAAGAACCTTGCGCGATAGCCTATGTGTCGCCGCTGTGTTCAGGCACCAGCATGGCAAAACAAGGAGGAACTCAGAGCAGACAGTTAGGAGACTAAAGATCGGTCATTTAAGCTTGTACCAGTCACCCTGGGCTTCCTTCATACTCAGTGGAGGAAAAAACACCTGGAGGGATGATTTAGTTTACCCAAAAATAAGTACCTAATGCAGGCGAGATGGAGGTGCTTGTTTCTTTTCACTGATTCTGAAGGAGAGTGATGAGCTCAGACTTGCACAAGTAGCTCTCAAACATTTTAAGTTACTAGAGTGGTCCTTGCAAACTCATAGGACAAAGGGAAAAACACTCTTTAAATTGCTAGTGACTTCTAGCCCATATACATGTAGCTACTTTTTCTCCAACTTTATACTTTTGTGCATTATTTGGGTGAAAACTTTCCAGTCAGGTGTTCATTTGATCAGTTGCCCCCTTAGCTGTTCGTTTTATTTATTATCAGCCAACGTGACAAAAAAATTGTCAGTCGTATCAGAGCTGCATCTGCCTCGACAGGCCTAGATTTGCAAGGAGTTTGTTTTCCACGCCCCTTGCACACCCCCCAGACCCGATTCCGTTCCACAGCACAGCAGCTGAGATCAGCTACCGCCTCTTACCTGCACCGAGGGATGCTCAGCAGCACCCACACAGAGTGACCACAACTCAGTCTCGGCATTTGTCTGGCAAAAATCAACATTAGTTCATTTTCAGGTCATGTTGACAAATATTCTTTTTCACTCAAACTTCACTGAATGCTGAGGACAAGGAAAAAAGGATTCGTATCTTATGGAATGTCACATTTGTTGAGGGGTGCAGCATCTTAAATTTTGTACAATATTTAGAATAGAATAGAATATTTCATTTTTATTCTGTTTTCCTCTTAAGTTCTGAGTTTGCTGAGTTTCATTACATAAAGGCATTACTACAAGTACATAAGCATTCATTTAAAATAAAAAAAAACAAACCCCAACATTAATTTTATAATTTGCATGTGTTTCAAAACTTTCCATTCCTAGGGACAGATTCCCTCCATTTCCAATATATTTTGCTTCGATAACAACGTCATTTTCAATTATAATATTTTCCTGGTGTTGACAGCGGAAAGAAAGGAGCGGCTACATGTCATATTTGTGTGGCACTACACCAGCTACATCTCAGGAGACCTAAACCCAATTCTCAATTTACCACACATAATCACTAAGGGAGACGACTCGGATGCCCTTCACCGCAGCCCTCCCATTCGCACATGCAAAACAAACCAAACACACAAAGGGTTGCAACGACAAAAGCCAAGACTTGCTTCTGTACCGAAACGCGTCCCTTACATGGAAAGGACCAGGAAACACAGCGCTTGATGCTCGAGGAGCTTAAGCACCTCAGCTTTACTATAACCAATTAAAAGCGAATAGCCATAAAAGTGCAGATACTACTGTAGGGTAATAAACCAGACTTTATCAGTGACAGTGGTGCACATTACAAACTTCAAACTCATTCCTTGCTCTAATCCATCAGAAACTTCCTGGCTTTAACAGGCTATAAACAGCAGAAGCTTTGAAGTCCAAGGATTAGGATCACTAATAGACAGACTGAACGACAGACTGGCTGAAGAGCCAAGTGGAATGCCCTGCATGGATCTGGAATAAAACAAGTTAATTTAATCAAACTGACCTCTCCCTAGCCACAGGCCAAGAGATTACAATGGTTATAACAGCAATAAAGGGACGGGGGACACTAGAAACAAATAGTTATTTGCCTCAGTGCAACGCTTCGGCTAATGCAAGGGCAAAACTGCCTATGCTTTCAACCGCGCTCTCAAATCCACAATTTTAAGCTCTACAGGCAAAGGCTTTTTTTACTTTTTTTTTGAAACTAGTTTACGACTTAGTGGTAATTGAGGCAGAAAAAAATTAAACACACTTTAATTGTCAAGAATTTTTAAATGCAAGATTAATACAATGATTTAACAAAAAAGATCATTCTAATGATTTATTTGCTTCGATGCTCCCGTATCTCGGACTCACTCAAGGGAAATGTGGAAACAATCCATTTAGGTTAAATCCACCTGCATCCAGTGCTCACAGAACTGAATATATGACTAAGCATTTTTGCTTTTAGGGAGAAAACTCCTTACTGCAAAAATTCCAGTTATCATCAATTTATACACAACACTTCTCACTCCAAAGGACTGCAAAACATCTAATAAACCACTAAACTTGAGGTGTTTAGCACAGCAGTATTACAGAACGCTTCTTAAAGCAAACAATAAAGCTACCCTGCTTTAAACTGAAGCAAGTTGCCAAAATGGCAAATGAGCCAAGTGAATGGTAGCAATAGCTTGGCTCTGAGAAGCTGTTAGAAGATGGTAAATTGAGACAAGCGGTCAGGGATTAATTTTTACATTGTATCTTGCCGCTATGCAGAATAGCTAACTTTGAAGAGTGGAAAACAGCAGCAGCTGAAGCCTCTGAAAAGAGAATTACAAAGCAAGGAGTCCTAATGACACACTAGAGAAAACAGAAGAAGCCACAAGGTTCTGTACCACCAAATACCGCATTTTTTTGTACACGTATTCATAGAAGGCAACATTTTTTCTCCCACAAAATCACCACGTTTTCAGATGAGAATGACAGATTCATATGTACAGCATACAGGAAACAAACTTATTTACAGCTACTCTACCTACGGTATTTAATCAAGAATGAGAAGAGGAGGCTTTAACTGCCCAGAACAATGCTCGGGATTTTAGTATTAGGGTTCGGAACTTGGAAGAACCTCATCCTAGGAAGCAATAAGCATGGAAATAAAACGAGCAGCGCTGGAGCGGCTGTCTGGCACCGGAGAGGATTACCACAAGCCAAGCCTGGCTACCTTCCTTTACATGGGGCAACACCTCCTGGCTCTCCATTTACTCCATGGCGATTTCGTAAAGGAATTCACCAGCGCCAGGACCCAACGCTTCCAGCCGAGGACCTGGGAGAAGAGCAAGAGCAGTGTGGTCCCGTGAGGCAGACAGCCCGGAGCTGGGAAAAAAGGGAGCTGCAGGGAGACAGAGCAGCCACGGCACGTGCAGCGGTGTTATATGGAAGGAGACAGAGAAACACGGGATTAGGATCCTGGGTCTGAAAATGTCGGCAGCAAGAATGAGACTGAAGTCCTAGCACGGGGGGATACAGTACGGCAGCATGCCAGGCCGGCAGATACCCATGCCAGCAAAGCACACCTCAGCTACTCAAAATTAAACAAATTAATTCAGAGATTTACAGCACTGAGTTCACACTGGAGTCACTAATATACTTTTGAAACCAAATCTTCTTCCAAAAATCTACACATTTAAATCATTTGGGAAAAGGTCTGTGAATGTGCCCTCATTTTACAATAACCATGAATTAAAAAAATTTAAAATATCATGCAGATATTCCCCAGATTCACTCATGGAGACTATAAAGAGCGACATAGTATCATATGTGTAGGAAACAGAAACATTTAAAGAAGGCACATATGTCTTGTCTTACTGGGCTAGCTGTAACATTTTCACAAGATATTCTGCTGGTGTGGGAACTTCTTTTCAGGCACTCAAAATGTCCCAAGTTTTCATTTCATCAGTCAAAATATTCACTTATAGCTCCAAGCATTCAAACTACTTTGCTGCTTTGAACCACATTTGCCCTAGAAAAGAGTGTAGCAGAAGGAGTATTCACTGTGATGAGAGGGTGTCTACAGAGAAATAAAACCAAGCACTGACAAATCGAAGATGGGTCTCTCCTTATCACTCCCCAAAATAACGTTGAGGACAGAAACGTTTCTGTAACTATTGCATCTCTTACCTTTGATTCAGAAGTTAGCAGCACAACCACTGGTATGCTTTTTTCTTTTAATCTACTTTGGCCTTTCTCATTTCACTTTCAAAAACATTGCCACAAAAAAATCCAAATTTATTATTTTGAAAGTAGCCACGAAATACTTTTCGAAGACATACTAATGCAGGAGAAGAGAGGTCATTCTGTAAGAGCTGCAAGTAGTCATGCTACCCCCAGTTTCACCCTCCTCCACCACACCTACCATGGGGTCTTACCTTCCGGCGGATTCTTATTCTGGTTG
>VZTQ01004671.1:135426-167898 GCA_013400755.1 Pelecanoides urinatrix | reverse complement strand
TTAGCAACACCTAAAACATCAGTTCTAGTATTATCAACATTCTTCTCATACTAAATCCAAATCACAGCACTATACCAGCTACTAGGAAGAAAATTAACTCTATCCCAGCTGAAACCAGGACACCCTATTACGATCAAAGAGAAACAAACAAAAAATGGGATTTTTTAGGGCTATGTTAATACTTGTTTGAACTGCATCCAATCTGATTAGGCCGTAGTCACCTTTGTTCGAAGTTTCTTTTTTCCCGCATGTTCATAGCATTGCCAAGTGCAACATCAACAGAAGCAAAACCTTTAGGTAAACATTAACAGTGGAGGATTTCTCTTTTTTTGGTGGTCCTCCGGAAAGAGCAGTTCTTTCTGTTGCTGCATCCTAGGTTGCCACCCAGTGGAGAAGACTGTAAATTCTGGCTGTTGCAGGTTCAAAAAGAGAAGCCTTGTTACTCACCGGCCGGCAGCCCTTTATTCTGCAAGGAAATACCTGTGGGTGGTCTTTTGTGAAAACAGTGCTTTCTTTTGTTGTTTTTCGGTTGCTTTAATTTAGGTTTAAAAGGTGAATTAGCAATAGCACGGAATCTCAAGGTACAGGCCTCTGGGGTTTGCCTCTGTTCTCTAGATATTTGCTGGTTTTGACCCGTGTGTTATATGCAGTATAACAGCCTAATACAACAATGTAGCTCCGTTTATATTAATGTAAAAAATTATTAATATGGGAGCAGACCAGAGCTGTGATTTGCTACAGTGTCTTGAATTCTACAAAAAGATTACATTATTTTCAACTTCTTATAAGTTATGCTATGGGCTGTTAAAATCTCTTCTAACACAAACTTCATTTGGCCTTGGCTATGTTTAAACAAGCAGCTCACAACTTTGAGGGAAAAAAACCCCAAACCACCCAAAACCCAAAACTAGCTTCCAGTTTGTATTACTGAATAATCTGACTCACTCGTTCTTATTTCATCTAAGTGTTTGAAATTGCTATACAAAGCTAATGTAGGCAAGTGTTGGCAGCCACCAGTATTTAAGTAGTGTATCATGAGGAAATACTCTGAGTATTTAAGGGAAGGAGGACACCAGAGAAGGGTGAATTACAGTACAGAAAAAAGCAAGGATGCTGATCACTCTAAGGAACAAAGAAATGGAAGGCAGTGACCAGTAGCTTCCATATCAGAAGCAATCCCTGAGTAGCCATCACTCTGACCTGGTCCACTAGCCCAAGGGTGTCCAGAGCAGATCAAACACAAATGGAAAAAGATATTGCCAAAATCCTCTTTGTTTTGGAAGTCTGTAGTAAGCCATTGCCACCACAAAAGCCAAGTTAGAAAGCACAATCTCAGAGTGCTTTCTTTCTTTAGAAAGATAAAAAGCAACAGAAACTCAGTCTTTTAAAATTGTCCCTCACATTTTCAGCTGAAAAGAAGCCTCCTTATCTAGTCTATTACCCGGTACTTCCATTTTTCAAGTTCTTCCCCCAAAGCCTTTGTCGGGAGAGAAAAAGAGAGGAGGGCAAGGCTGATTCTGCTTGTAATGGCTCATAGCTAAGGCATCAACTTGTCGTGAGAGGTTCTGCTTCTTTAAAGTCTTCTTCACATTATCGTACCTCTGTCTTTTACTGAAGGAACCAAGTTGTAGCAGATAAAGTAGAAACTTTGGAGGATATAAGCCCTATGCCTCAGTACTTTTCTCATTCTTTGCAGCGTGAACCAAACAAATGCATACTGCTATTTATCCTTTTCAAAGTAAAAACATGCATGAACTGCTGCAGTTTAGGATTCCAAAAGGGAAAAAAAGATAATATTTTTTCACCTTGTGTGTAGAACTTCTGTTGTTACTCAGGGCTCAGAAACAGAGAAAAGTTTGTGTTGGGAAGGGACCTCTGGAATTACTGGTCCAAACTTCAGTAAGAAATCAGGGCCATAGATTAGGTTATTCAGGACTCTGTCAAGCTGAATCTTGAAGATTTTCAGTGACAGAGATTTCACCAACGTTCTTGGCAACCTATTCCAGTGTTTAATTGATCACAGGGTGCATTTTTTTTCACATAGCCAGACAGCATTTCCCCTGAGCAACTTGTGCTGTTGCCTCTTGTTCTGTCACTGTGCATCCTTGTGAAAAGAGTATCCCCTCCTTCTCTGTACCTATGTTTTAGGTACTTTATGAAGTATGTGGTGAGATACCCCCTAAGCCTGGTCTTTCCCAGGCTGAATAAACACAGTTCACTCAGCCTTTCTTCATGTGTCAAATTCTCCCACTCTTTAATCACCTTGGTGGCACCTTAATAGATTCACTTTGCTTTTCAGGCCTGTAAAGGCCCATATGTTACCGTGACATTTGCAAGTATGGTTTCTGGTTTGGTTTTTTTTTTCCTTCAATGTGCTATGTGTCTTGAGTGTAATTTGGGAAAGGTAAAAAAGCACACTCTGAAATCCACTGTTCACCTTTAACATGATCTCTGTCACACTTTGGACATAGATCTGGGTATTTTTTTAAGACCAATCGTTTTATTAATCTATTTTATTAATTGCCAGAACTAGTTATATCATTATTCAGCTTTCAGATGATTTTTACTCATATATGTTCTTTAAGATTGCAGTACAGCACAAGGTTGTGGGATTTGGGGTTTATTTTTTGGTTTTGTTTTTCCCCTTATGCTTATAATCACACATGTGTAAAGTATGGCCAGATATTTTTAATGTTTGATATACAAATGTATATGGTAAATGATTAGTAGGATGCAACTGAGAAATTAAACAGTTAACAGCTAAGATGTGGGAGAGTTCTCAGAGGAGAAAAAAAATCCCCCCCATTTTAAATCCTGTGTATATGTGCAGAAACTGAAGAGGAGTTCTTTCCTCCTAAATAATGGGCATGTTACCAACCTGCTTTCTGCTTCAAGAAGCAGATACAGGTGCATCTATATTAGCATTTGAATTTGGATCAGGAGTGTGCTTTTGAGGCAAATCTCTCGATCATCTCCAGTTGCTGCACTTCAGTTCATGCTGTGGAGCAGTCTTGGGGCAAATAAACGGGATTCCTTTCAGATGAAACTCAATCATAAGATGTGCCTGAAGATTGCACCTCACAGACCCTAATTACTATGGGCATTCAGTCTCTTGGGATTAGAGTAGATCTAATCAAGTATTCTCCCCCCTCCACAATAGATATATTGTAGATATTGGGCCCTAAGCACCAAGTTTTTACAGAAACAAATTTCTGTAAATTTATTACAGAATTTAACTACTTACTGATGTTGGACATGACTTGTTATGGCTCACCACAGGAGCTGTGCATGTGTGTGGGAGGAAGGGAGGCTGGTAGGAAAACCACTGTACAAAGCCTGGCAAACCCAGGCACAGGAGGGAAATTGTCTGGAGTTCGTTAAAAAAAAAAGAGGGGGAGCATGTGTCCTAAATATATTTGTATTCAGAATATTGCCTGTTCATTATTCTAAGACTCATTATTTAAGTGGATTATATATAACAATGAACATCCTTTTTTAAAAAGAAACTTGATACTTGTATTGAGAAGGGAATTGTTAAATTACATGCTTGTGATTGTTTGAAATAATCATGTTTATAGCAACACAAACCTTTTAATGAGTCATGATGAACTGGGACATCTACTTCAGTGGAGGAATATAAAGTGAAACACTTTTCCTCCAAATAGAATACATGATCTGTTGTTTCAGTGGGACAATCATCATGTACAAGCCACTGTATTGGGATGTTTTTCTGCCTTAATTGCCCTGTCAGTTACAATTAGAGGTGTTAATGTAACTGTGAAATGCTACAAATTACTTGTGGCTTTTGCTCCTTGTGCATTCTCAGCCTGTCTTGTACAAAAAGATATCAGAATGACTGAGATCTCTTGCTGAGTCTGTTATTAAGGTTTGCTTGTTATACTCCCTGGGTACAGTTATTCACTCAGTGTGGATACAGTATTATGGGTGTAAAGATGCCTGCAGCAGAATGGTTTGATCCTTTAAAGTAAGGGGAAAAATCTTCATGTATTAGGCATTTTTCCTGAAATAGCTGCAGCTATAATAGGGATTCATACAGCTGTACTGGTTAAAAAATTACTGCTTTTACCAAAGGTGTTATTAGTATGGAAACCTATGATTTTCACAATGGTATGTGTGCTTACTGATCTATGGATATTTGCCATTGTTTTTTCTGTTCTGCTGGAGGTCAGGAAGGCTCTGCAGAGTGACCTGGGCAGGCTGGATCAATGGGCCGAGACCAACTNATGGTTTAGTGGGCATGGTGGTGTTGGGTTGAGGGTTGGACTCGATGACCTTAGAGATCTTTTCCAACCTTAGTGATTCTATGATTCTATGATTCTAATAAAGGAGTTGACATTTTTCAAAATCCTACCGCTGTGATCATCTAGAACAAAGGAATTGTCTTAGCAGAATGACACAGAAATTTTTGACTGTTGGAGGAAATGTGAACTTGAAAGTGGGGCATTAAGGATAGTGATTCACTAGTCTTTTCATTTCAGTAAGCAGTATCAAAAGGTTTCCTGGTCCAACACTAATAATAAAGCAAAGGAGACAAACCGAATGAATGAACACTATGATACTGTACTCTGTGATAGATTAAGAAGATTAAATGCAGGAGATTCATAGAAGGGTGGCCAAATGCTCCTGGCTGTGTGGTAGGTTAGATTTGATTTTCTTTCGCTACTGAAAAGCTACTAAGTGCAGTCGTTCAGTGGACTAATAAACTTACTTCATCTTGTTTTGAAAGAGCTGCTCTGCATTTCTGCAGTCTTAGAGGTTGCATTGCTTTTTGAAAGGGCAAATGTCTCTGACAGTAGATTAAACTCCCTAGTCTGCTTCAGAGCTGGAAAAAAACTCAGACTGTGGGATGGTTTTATCCTGTTGCCTGAAATCTTGGAACACCAAGTAAATTGTACAGTGAGGGGCACTTCAGTATAATCACCAAGTGATGCGTGACTAGGTAAAGTGACAGCTCACCTGTTTATTCAGTTTTGAAGTATATAAACTGTTTAGTGAAGCAATTTAAGATATCAGTCATCGTTATTGGTTGTTTCTTTGGATTAACAACTGATTACTGAAACCCATCATTTATAAGGCAACATTTTAAATGGGATTAATCAAGATGAAATAGTTTCTCCTTAATATCTTTTTATTCTTTTAGCTGTGCAGTACAAGTATCCTGCTAAAATAAACATAAATTTAATGACTGTAAAGCCTGAGTGTTAAGATCTTTTCTTTCAGCCTATGCTTACAAGGGGACATGTCAGGATTTGAAAATATTGTGAAAATAGGAAAAAAGAAATTAATCATTAGTCTTCAAAGACATGAATGGTTTTCAAAGAGGCTTTTTGTTATGTTTTTTTTTAATTTTGAAGGCAAGCACATGCTTGTATGTTAGGGAAGTTTTTGTCTTATATAATTTTTCTTATCTCAGCCGAACAAATCAGCAATTGCTAAAATTACATAATTGTTAAGAATTGTAAAGACAAAATTGTTTACAACAATTATTTAACCATGAGAAGTAATGATACTTTCATAAAATTAGTAAACTATTACTAAGAGTTTATTTTTTGCATAATGACAAGTGTACATTATTTTAGAGATGGAGTGGCACTGAGGTATGTACCTATGTTCTTTGTGTGCCTGCTGATACATCTGAGGCAGGAAAAAAGAAAATTCTGTAAACTGAAAGCATTAATATGTTCGCCAAGTAGACTAGAAACGTATCACTGGTAGGTGACATAGTATATAAATGAAATCTAACATGATACTTACCAACAAAAACCTTATTAGATGAATATGTCATTCCCATATATGTGTGTTTGAGTGTGTGTATCAACTTAGCATGGTATTAAAGATCAAGTAGCAAATTTGTCTGACCTACAATATGTAGGAATTAAAATTGCCTACCATTGTAACTTTTTATATCGTACCAGTTTAATTTTCAGTATTTCTTAGCTATAGAAAGTGTTTTGAGGGCTAGACTGCAACACTAACAGTATCACCGTAAATATGTTTTATGAAATATTTTTCTTGCTGAAGGGAAGTGTTTCACAAACTGGCATGTCTGCACACCTGGCCTATGGGAGAAAAAGAAAGCAGAACCTTTTTCTGTTCTAAAGTATCTTGGGGATGAAACTTTCATGATTGCTACTGTAGGACACTACATCTCTAGCCTAGTCAGAGGAGTGGACTAAGAGTCTAAAAAAGCTACATTTTAGTGCTGCCACAAAAGGGTTGTCTATGTGCTTCGATTCCTGGTCTGCAAACACTGGGAATAGTGGAGAATGGTTTTAACCTGTGATTTAGGTATCTGACTTTGGGCTTTTTCCTAGGCTAATCTTCTTCGTCTTCCTAAATAGCAAATAGAGCTGGACAGACTCTGCAGGAAGGTGATTGGGAAGCCCTGAGTTAAGCTTCTTCTCTAAGGAACTCTTTTGAAGAAGTACCTACCTCTCTCCTGTGATGACATAGGAAGCCTTGCCCAAATCCCTCCGATTCCTCTTTCTTGCAGGCTTCCTTTCTCTTGACTTTGTCATCTGCTTAAACTCAGACCATGAAAAGGCATTTTGGAAGGTAAATGTAGTCAGAGGAATACTGCTGAAGTCAAAGGAACTGCTTATGTGTGTAACCACACACAAAAGAAGTACTTGCAAAGCTGGGATGTTAGATAATGAAGTCTTTGAGGAAGAAGCTCTCTGTTTGGCAGAGTTATTTGTTAAATAGATAGTAACCAGCGGGCTCTACTTTTGCAGTCAATAACTCTAGTAATTCTTTTCATGTTTGTGTTTAGATAAAAATGTATTTATGCTGAAGCTCTTGCTAAGATTGACTGAAACTTTAAAAGCCACATAGTCACTCAAATATTTTACATGTGCTTTTAACCAGAGGATGACAGTTTTACTTTTGTGTAAAGGGTCTTACAATAAACAGAGAAAGAACTAGGCTACTGTATTTCATAGATACGGCTGCGTTTGTAAAGAATTTTCAACTATATTGCCATATCAATATGCATATACAGAAAGACATCAGTCCTGTTTATTTAACACTACTGTTTCAGATATTGGACAGTTATGCTTGACCCGTTTCTAACCTCTAGAGCAGGAGGTGATTAACTGCAGCTTTTGCTCCCCTTCTTGCTTGTAGAAGAAAGCTATAAAAAAGCCTATTCAAGGGAAAGAAAGAAAGTCAGGCACTCCATCAGACTGTAAGAGCTGGGATTACTGTCAAACTGGAAAATCCTTTCTATAAAATAATAATTTTTTCTATTATAGCTTTTTCTATTATTCATATAAAATTAGCATAGGTTCTGTACCATTTTATTTTCTCTTTTGAATCTGTAATGCAGTTATTAACCTGCTGACAGATACAGCAGGTTAAGCTGTGGAAGACCAATGGCACCCTGAAACAGGATGGAAAATGCAGCATTGGTGTGTTTCTGGACAAAAGTCATTGAAAACATAACTACTATGGATGTTTTGCTACTCTAAGGACTGGACAAGTCAATCTATCACAAAAAAAAATAGAATTATTTGCTGGTTTTGGCTGGGATAGAGTGAATTTTCTCCATAGTAGCTAGTATGGGGCTGTGGTTTGGATTTGTGCTGGAAACAGGGCTGATAACACAGGGATGTTTTCATTACTGCTGAGCAGTGCTTACACAGAGTCAAGGCCTTTTCTGCTTCCCACCCTTCCCCACCAGCGAGGAGGCTGGGGGGGCACGAGAAGCTGGGAGGGGACACGGCTGGGACAGCTGACCCCCACCGACCAAAGGGATATTCCATACCATATGTCGTCATGCTCAGCATGTAAACCTGGGGCAAGAAGAAGGAAGGGGGAGAACGTTCAGATGGCGTTTGTCTTCCCAAGTCACCATTATGTGTGATGGAGCCCTGCTTTCCTGGAGATGGCTGAACACCTGCCTGCCGATGGGAAGTGGTGAATGAATTCCTTGTTTTGCTCTGCTTGTGTGCGCGGCTTTTGCTTTCCCTATTAAACTGTCTTTATCTCAACCCACGAGTTTTTCTCACTTTTACCCTTCTGATTCTCTCCCTCATCCCCCCAGGGGGGGAGTGAGCGCGCGGCTGTGTGGTGCTTAGTTGCCGGCTGGGGTTAAACCATGACAAATTATTTATTGTTTTACTTAGCATATTTCTTATTTCTTATAACAGACATTTATTTCCTTGTCAGTTTATTAGGTGTGCTCATTGGAGCCACTGGGTGCTGCAAGCAGAGTGTAAAACAACTAAGAACTAAGTCCTGATGTGACACAATATCAAAGGAAAGTAATCCCCCCCCCCCAAAAAAAAAAAAAAAAAAAAAAGAAAGACAATCGTTTATTGTTAATGCATTTTTTTTCACTCAATAGATGCATTTCCTTCTCTGGATTGAAATGAGTAATAAGAAAAAGAGTCATATTCATAAGCCTCTGACCTGAAATTCTCATATTTACTCACAAAATGCGTGCAGAAACACATTCTTTATACTGTGCTCTTGGCATATGCTTCATCCAGCAAAGTGAAACTAGGAGTGAGATTTTCTAGGCCTACCCAGTAGTTGGGTTGCTTGTTGACACAGGAGATAGGAAAAAAAATCAAATTCATAGTGAAATAGGAAATTTATCATTTTATCAGAAAAGTCTTTATCTGATTTAGGATAAAAATCATTGTTATTTCTTCACATTTTCTTTGCAAAAGAAAAAGCCAGAAGGAATCCTGCACTGTCAGTGATTCCTGGGGAACAGAACAAGAAGTCCTTTGGAGTCAGCCATGGCTCAGGGATTTTACACCTATATAGCAGGTGAGTACCCTGGGGTCGTCATCACACAGTCATAGGATGGTTGAAGGGGCCTACGGAGAACACGTAGTCCAGTCCCCTGCTCAGAGCAGGGTCACTTAGAGCTGTTGCTCAGGGCAGTGTTTTGTCCAGTTTTGAATATCTCCAAGGATGAGACTCCACAACCTGTCTGGGCAACCTTCTGCAATATTTCACCACCCTCATGGTAAAGAAGCCTTTTCATATGTTTAAATGGAATCTCCTGTGTTTCAGTTTGTGCCCATTGCCTCTGGTCCTGTCACTGGGCACCACTGAAAAGAGCCTGGCTCCCTCTTCTTGGCATCTTCCCTTCAGGTGTTTATATAGATTGATAAGATCAATGGCTGACAGTGGTCTGTCAACCACTCCTCCCATTTCTATCAGCAGACTTCTTGGGGGTGCATTCTGCCTCATTGTTAGGAACGTTAATACAGATGTTAAGGAGTATGGGTCCCAGTATTGACCCCTGGCATGCACCACTAGTGACTGCTCTCCCTGGACTTTGTGCCGCTGATAACAACCCTTTGAGCCAGTTCAGACAGTTATCCATTCACCTGACTATTCACTTACCTAGCCTGCGCTTCTTCAGCTTGTCAATGAGGATGTTACAGGAGACAGTGTCAAAAGCCTTGCTAAAGTAGAGATGAAGAGACTCCACTGCCTTCCCCTCATCCATTAAGGCAGTCATCTCATCATAGAAGGCTGTCAGGCTGGTCAGACATGATTTTCCCTTCATAAATACATTCTTAAGAGTGGAGTGATATCTGCCAGCTTCCTCAGCTCTCATGCGTTCATCCTATCAGGGCCCATGGACTTTTGTTTAAATGTTCCCTAATCTAGTCCTCCTGCACTGATGGTAAGTCTTCTTTGCTCTAGATTTTTCCATGGGCCTCAGGGACCTGGGATTGCAGAAGGCCAGTGTTAACATTAAAGTTCAAGGTGAAGATAGCATTGAGTACCTTGGCTTTTTCCATGTCCTTTGTTATCAGGTCCCCCGCCCCATTGAGCAGCAGGCCCACATTTTCCGTAGGCTTTCTTTTGCTGTTGATACACCTGGAGAGGCTTTCCTTGTTTCCCTTTGTGATCTTCTCCACATTCAACTCCAGGTGGGTTTTGACTCTCTTACCCCCATCCCTGCACCCCATCTCTATATTCATCCTTGGTGATCTGACCCTGCTTCCACCTTTTATAGACCTTCTTTTTGTGTTTGAGTGTAGTCAGGCGCTCCTTGTTCATCCATGGAGGCTGCCTGCCACCTTTGCTTGATTTCCTGCACAAGGAGATGGACTGTTCTTGAGCTTGGAGGAGGTGATGCTTGAAAATCAACCAGCTTTTCTGGACCTGGCTTTTGCCCAGAACTGTCTCCCATGACAATCGTCCAAGCCGATCTGTGAGCAAGCCAAAGTCTGCTCTCTTCCTTTCTCTCAAGTTAAGCAGGGCTCTTGAGATTAACGAAAAGCATGTTTTAAGCTACTTTGTGATCTTTCAAGTGCCATTCATGGGAGCTGAGCTTCAGACATTGCTACACAGCTTGCAGGATGTTGAGTCTGTGTCCTATTTCTTCTTGTGCCGCAGTCAACCCCATTTTTAAATAGGTTATATA
This sequence comes from Pelecanoides urinatrix, assembly GCA_013400755.1. Taxonomy (NCBI): domain Eukaryota; kingdom Metazoa; phylum Chordata; class Aves; order Procellariiformes; family Procellariidae; genus Pelecanoides; species Pelecanoides urinatrix. The sequence goes on along the minus strand of VZTQ01004671.1, from coordinate 157,481 downwards.
CCTCATGTCCATTCCTTGTTTTGAACAGTGTGTCCATACAAAAGCAACCATCTTCCCTTAGCCAGTGTGTTGCTCTCCTAATCTAGTTAAGCTCTTTAAGGACATGTCATCACTGCTTTAAAAAGTGCAATGCAGAAAGTTCCCAAGCTAGCGCCTAGTCAAGCTGGCATGTCACCCTGTACTGTATGGACATGCCAATCCCTGGCAGCAGTATAGCTTAATATAGCATTTCTTAAATTAAGTCATCCCTACCAATGTTCTTTCTACTGTTGATCATATTTTCATAGCTGCAACATTTAGTAGCTTATCGTGATTGTGTGATCAAGTACACTTGATAGGGACCAAAAAAAGAATTTCTGTTAAGTACATGGACCTAATCTTGGGAAAAATACAAATAGCATGAAATGTAATGATACAGAGCTCCATTACTCAATTTCCGACTCCTTCTACTCAATGCATATTAATCACCTGTGACAATCTCTGGTAGAAGTATCTGACACACAATGCAGGCAAACTGGGTAGAATAAAATTAATGTTTACATTTCCAGTATGAAATTGTATTTATGTGGCATGAGCTGATTGAGATTATCTAAAATATACCTATTTGGCTTTCTGTCAAAACAATTTTAGAGCACTTCAAAGGACTCCAGGACTCCAATACCCATTAATTTCTCACAAGCTGTTTAATTACAATGCACATTAGTTTCACAAGAAGAGTAATTACTTTTTATTGTATTGATGTGCTTGTCATATGTAAAATCAATATTTGAATTTTGTTCTAAAAGCGTAACCTCTATATTTTGTAAGCTGTGAAGGAGACTTGGAATTGATTAAAGTGATAAAGGATCCACAAGTTGGGATTTTTTTCCTTAAGAAGATCAATCTCTTTCTGTTTCTGTTAAAATCCTGTCCTATTTGCTCTTGCTGTCACAGAAAGCAACATGAGTTTTCCTCAGCACCTTTACTAGTAGTTAGATGACATCCATATGATAATTTGACTTTTGGAATTGCTGTTGGTCGTAAAAATATTAAAAGACTAAGTATCTTTGAAGGCAGATGAATAAACACAAAAATTATGGAATTTAAATGTCAGTCCCCTTGGGAAAGAAATGCTAAAAATACTAACTCATGTGAAGATGCAATTAAACTCTTGAAGTGGTTCTAAGTATTTTCTATGTCATTGCAGGCAGTGAGTTTCACAGAGTGGTAAAGTGTTACCTGAAAAATGGCCAGCAGTGGGACATTAAGCCCAAATCACATGCTTGAGAATATTAATATTGAAGTTGGTGATTTGTCAATCTGTGGGCAACAGCTTTTATTTAAAACATTCTGTCTGAGATATTAAAATATTTGTGTGTCTGAAATCTTTAGGTTTTGAAATTTCAAGCTCCTTTGTTTAGTCCATATTTTTTCTGAATTTAAGATCTTTTTGTACTGAATTGCAGTACATTGCTTTTTCTATTTCGTTATTTTAAGTTTTCAGCTATAGGTTTCCCTCCATTCTAGAAGGAAATATCAATCACTAATTAAAAAAGCCAGGCAAGCAAACATTAAGTCATAAAACCCAGTTCTTAAACTCATTTTCCTTATCTTCCTCCCATTCCTCTTCTCTACTGAATCTATCCCTTTACCTAGAGAAAAATAAATTTCGATATGTACTAATATTTCCTGACCATTTCCCCCCAAATGCTAATTATTATATCAAATAATAAAGTGCAGACAAGAAAAAATCAAAATAAAATCAAATACCTGCAAATTATCAATCTCTACAATGCACTTGTATTCAAGTGTATATAAACATTGGGAATGTGTATAAAGCTGTTGTGAAACAGTTGCCTGTTTATAGCTGAAATAGCCGAGCATGTAAATTTAATAATTTATGCATAAAAGTAATTATTTATGCATTTATACCTGTATGTAAATTATTTATGTGTTATTTATTGTTAAGCTTGTAACTGTCAAACATGCAGAATGGGGACCTACACTGGGTTCCATAAATGGCTGGATTAACTGTGGTTTAAATCCATCAATTGAACAAATAGGTTAATAAAAATGCCTCCCAGAGTCACTTGTAAATATCAGCTGTTTCCTACCTCCCTGACAATACCATAAAACCCCAAAGCAATTACTGATGTTGTGCAGCAGTCACACAGCTGCAAAGCTATGTTTATAACAACCTACAATAATTCAGGCTCGAGTCACTGAAGTTTTTTGGACAGATTACAGCTGGACATGGCATCACATAAGTTTATTTAAATTATGTTTACACGTACAACCTTTAATTACTCTTACAGAAACCTCCATAACTCTGCTGAATATCTTACCAGACACTATCTGTTTTGAAAAATTCTGGTACAAAACAAACTGTTACAAATGGACTGAGCAGAACCAGAAAGCGTACGTAAGTTCCAACACCCCTGGTTAGCTCCAGTCATTGGACGGAAATGCGCTGTGGAAAAAAGCACCGTTGGAGCAGGAGCAGAACACAGGTTGAATGGGAAAATTACAGAGTGGGAGTTAGAGCAAAGACAAAACTGGAGACTATTGTCCTGTTGTAGCAGGCAGGAAAAATAGCACATATCTAGATTTTCGCTACTGCTCAGTTAGAGGTACAAGAGATGAAAGATGCCATAAGACAAATTATTAAAAGGACAGATGGACCAACTGTATGGAATGGGGAAAGAAGAGGAAAGGAAATTAATTTGAAAAAGGTCCAGAAAGTCAGCCTCTGTGTTGAAGACCATTGTAGAGTGGCAGTAATTCTTTAAATCAGTTCAGTTCTATAAATATGGCATCCATTCATGGTTTTAACTAGCCTGCTGTATGTGAAGCAAAGGGTCACATCCCTATTTTTAAAACTACAGAGATTCTAAGAAATTAAGTCAACTTGTTAACAACTGGTGGAGTTATAAATACATAAACTATATATCACCGTTTCCCAGGGAGTATCAGAGAAAAAAGAAATGCAGAAAATGCAGAGACCATTGAGCAAATTTCATGACCTAACAGTCAGTGATGCCTACAATGTACAGCCAACCAAATACTGACAGTTTTCCTTAAATATTTGTGTGAGATAATATTCCATAATGACTATTTTTATTTCTTCCTGTAGTCAGACAAAGATTCCTAAAAAGTAGGAACAAATGTCCTGGAATGTATTTAAACATTCATTTGGTACCTTAACTCTTTTATATTAGCCACATCAGTGAAAGCAGAATTGTGCGTTACCTTGAAAAATGAAGTTTGTTTCCTTACTGATTTCAGTTCTATTCATTTCTTTATCAGTTTGTATCTTTCAAAAGTAGCCTTTTGACAGTCATCTCAGCATTTTGAGTGCCTATCTGCTTTGCTTGGTAGCACTCACTTTTGCCCTGTATCTTCATGAATCATTGAAGATGACCATTCAATCAGCTTCTAAAAACATATATTGTCAGAAGTTTTTAAGAACATAAATAGTTAGTGGTTCTGACTATTTTACCTGAATATAGCAAGACACATTCTGTACAGTAATTTAAAATGGGATGGGTTAATATAATTCTTCTGTGGATTTGCAGAGATGGGATCTTTCAAAATGCATAGAACATCTAATTCTTTCTACAGGATGTTCAATTTTTGTGTGTCTGTCTTTTCTGGGTGTTTTTTCCTAAGAATAATTTTTTAAATTTTATAAAAATCATCACTTTTTTCCTTGTATTATTTTTCACTAGTAACAGGAAAGGTACCACCATGTGAATATTAATTCTTGTAACATACTACATGTGTGGTAAAAGTGGGAAATGGGGTGCTGAATACACGATGTGCAGCTGTCCCAGTGACATTGGGGCTGACTCCAGCCCTGAATACTATATTCCATCTTAGCTGTGTTTGTTTTGATTTGAAGCAATCTTTGATGACTTCACGGAAAAGATGACAGGAGTGAAATGGAAAGGATGCATTCCAGAAAACGAAAAATTTCAATTTAATGATTTGTGGCTCATTTATGTTCATTTTCCTACAGTATCGTCTAATGTTTCTTTTATATCTGAAATAATGTGCTAATGACTGTACCATAAGTTGCAGTATGGAATTCTCAAGTGTGCAATCTCAGAAGAGTCCACCCTTTTCCCCTCTCTCTCTATAATGTAATAAATTCCCAAGTGAATTGGGAGAGGGTACCCAGAACCAGTCTGTACTTTCAGTAACATTACCTCTAAGGTGCCTTTATTAGTAACATAGTGCAGTCATGCATTTTAAAGACTGGTTTACCATTGATCAGTATTTTTATTGTATGTTTTCAAGCAATTCTGTATATTTATGTTGCACCTGTCATTCTCATATCCAAATACCGAATAATATTGAATACTGCTAGGTCAAAGTGTAAGTAGCATTTTCATCCTTTCTTCTGTCATAAGAAACAGGGAACGGTTGTGTCTGCAGTTTGCTTAGTTGCACTTTTTAAAATAGCAGCATTGCTCTCAGGGATAAAAGGTGGCTTGAGGTTGTTTAAGGATGTAGAGTTAGGCTATTCTCAAAGAATATTCTGTGGGTAAAGATGTGATGCAGTAGACCTTTCAGTGACCACTGAGATTTCTAGGCCCTCTCTTCACCCAGGAAGAGAGCTCACTATTTTACTGAGAAAAGTTGCATTTTACTGTGGTATCCTCTAAAGTCTGGATCTTTTATAGAAGCATGGCAAGTAAATCTGTTCAGTGAGAATTTGATGTCAGCATCCCAGTAAAGGAAGAAACAGTAGGTACTGTCAGTGAGATACATGGAAATTTTGATATAGGAATGCCTGAAAACTGAGTAACTTTCTGTTTTCTTTCAGTGAATTCACTATTTATAAGGTAATAACAATGAGAAAAACCTATGCAAAAAAAAAGTTAAAAACTAATCAGGGTATGTGGTACCAGGGTATCTGAAATATTGCACAGGGCTGGCAATAGGTACAGCATCATACAAATATTGGTTGGAAAGGACCTCTAGGGATTGCCTAGTGCAAGTCCTCTGCTCTTGGTGCCACAACCCCATGAGAGACCCAGGCCTTTTTGAACTGGTAGCTGGAGGCCTTACGTGATACCATCAAATGGCACTAGGTGCCTCTATTCAACCTTTTGAATTGAACCCTAGATTTCAATTTACTGTAGTAGGAGTGTAGATACCTGCCTCCCGGGCAGACACCAGCACTTGTGTGTCTGCGGTCTGGAACTGAATCCCTTCCCCACTGTTTGGAGTTGGCAGTGTTGGAAGCAGAAGAGGGAGTTAGGGTTGTAGGCAGGCTGCAACTGTGGTAGGAGAACGGGAAAAACAAAGACTCCGAGTGAATTTTGAGAAATCTTAATATGCCTGTGTTAAGACCAATGTGCTAAGCAAAATGATAAAAAAGTTATTTGTGGCTTTATGGTTTCACGGGCACATAAAAAGATAAATTGATGACAGTGAATAGTTCTGCAGTAGCAGAGCACTAATTAAGATAACCTACTAGTCTTTATTATTTTCTATTATATTGCTTTTTTATTTTTCTTTTCAGCTATCCATCCTCTCTCTTAGAATAGAATATATTGTTTGAATATTAAGTGATACCTGTGTTCATGTCTTCAAAGTTGCTTGCAAAATAAATGTACTAAATCATTTTTGCCTCAAAGGCTGTCAAATTAGAAACTACATTAAAAAAATTCATTGGACAAAGAAAAGTGTTGGAGATGTACTGCTATTATTACTTTAGATATTTCCCAGTTCAGATTCTGTTACATTGGAGACCTCTGTGAAAATTGCTTTGTAGTTAGGTTATTTACCTTTCTGGTTTTCAAGTACCGGTCAGTTTTATGCTAACATTTTTAGAATTTTTTTCTGGATCATATTAGCATCTGGAATAATTTTCCTACTTTTTCAACTGTCCACCCCAAAATGTATATTAGGTTTTTTGTTGATTATATAGTTCCTTACAAAAACACTCAAGAATTATAGTATTTTGTGCTTGTGAAAAACTTAATTAGATATTATTTTATGGTTTCCAACAGTTCTGTTGTGGTGGTGTACTTGATGTATTTACATTTGTAGCACAGGAGAAAATTTAACATTTTGGTTATTACTGAAACAACAGCTAAGAGTTTCATTATAAAATTTTATAACATTTGCCAAAATCTTAAATATATAGCAGCTAGAATATTTTCTCTACTTAGAATGTTGTGCATACTAAAATTGATCAGGACTGTAGATGTAATTAGACAAATTCTAGAAGATCAATCATTTGAGTTACAATATATATTTAGAAGCAGCTTTGGGCTTAGAGGTCCCATGAGCTGAAAGCAGATAGAAATGTTAGGGGCAAACTGATCATATATGTGCTCCCTGTTCTTATTCTTCCCTAGTCATCTGTTTAAGGCCACTGCTGGACACACAACGCTGGGCTATGCCTTTAACCAAATGGCTGTTCTTACACTCTTACATTATTTTAGGAAACTAATTTTTGTTTTAAATCAATTTTCCATTTTTCTTACATATTAGGTATTTCTTGGTAGTCTTAGCCCTGGTTCTGAAAAGCTTCATATTTATTTCTGTGTTTGTAGATGTACGTTACTGTGTTGTACAGTTTAATGGGGTACTACTCTTTCCTTGGAGAAGGTGTCATAAAATACTGATATATGTTTTATCATTTTTTCTAGTATTTGGAAAAGCATCCTCTTATTTGATTGCTGTAGTAAGGAGAATTCTATACCAAGTGATTTTTAAAAATACGTTAAAATTTCTGCAGATTGAAGTCATATGTGGTGTTGGTAAATTACTACTTGTGTATCTCTGAAAGATCGCAATCTCTTCTTCTCTTTCAGAAACCAGCCGACACTGTTGAGGGTGTATAGCCAAGCTTTGTATGTGTCTGTGCAGGCAATAAGCATGTTGTTGGTGTTTATAATTTTTATCACAAAAAAACAGTAGCACCCCTCAGTCAGAAGGTGACCCAGGGAAATGCCCTCCCACTGACTCAGGGTGGTGGGTGTCCCCTCCCAGCCCGTGGGGCTGAGGGTCTCCAGGGAGAGCCCGGGGAGGGCTGGGGCAGGGGCTCCTCTCTCTGACCGGGTTGTTGAGGGTCCCCTGCCTGGCCTTGCCCCTCTCTGCTCCTTCGTGTTGGTAGAAATGACCCTTTAATTGTATAACCTAGCATGAACTGTGGATCTTTTCTTGAGTTTTTGTAAGTTTACGCTGCTGTGCTCTACAAACATATTTTATAGGTTACAGGATTTTTGCTTTGTCTCCTTTTCGTCTCTGAAAGTAGTAGGGGTGGGGGTGCGGGGGCTTTATATACGGTTGTATAACTCTTGCAGCACTTAGATCCAGTGCACTTTTTAGCTTCAGAAATTTCAGCCCTATTTCTTCTGCCTCACAAGGAGAGTGCCCTAAATCAGCAGGCTGGAGATTTGCTAGGTTACAGATGCTGTCCATCCTTGTGCTGGAATTGTGAAAAGCAAAAAAGAAAGCCAGGTTTCTGAGGCCAGGAGAGGAGAAAATAACGACAACTGTGATATAAGCATGTTCATTTAGGAGTGGGGAGACCAAGACTGCTATTTTGGTTTATTTTTTGTTTGTTTATTTGCTTTAAGAGATGATTGGTAGTGATGGAAACAGGCGTTCTGCTGTTTTTCTGTCTTGCTTATTCTTCTTCTGACCTCGGATGCATTAATATCACTCTGCGTGGGGCATGCTCTGCATAACTGGGTAGTTTAGGGGCTTTGATGTTCCTATATTGACCTTCTGGCTCTTGGTGGAAGCAAAGCACTGCTGAGGCAGTTCTGGTCAAACAGAGAAGCATGCCACTAGTTATCTTTGAGGTCAAATGCCATATTACAGGTATTTTATTAGAGCCTCAGAGAGGACCTCCCTCATACCCACATACCACCTCCACCCCACCAGAAAAAAAAAATCAAACAAACCAAACCCTGAAAAGGAGCTAATGTTGATACGCAACACAATAAAACAATCTCTTAGAAGTAAAAGGACATCCTTCAAAAAAACCACTTTTTGTTGTTGTTGGGGTTTTTTTTGGCTTTGTTTTGTTTTTTTTCTCCCCAAATAAAGAAAGTTGTAAAGGGCCTAAATTCAGGTAAGCCAAGTCAGGCTAAAGCCAGATCTTGAGGAGCAATTTGTGAAAAAACAGAACAGACCAAACAAAAACAGGAGAAGTATTTGCTAGTGTAGAGTTCTGTGCTGGACTGGACAACCAGAGAGAGATGAGGCTGCTTCAGCTCCATGCCTCGGGTCCAACCTGTGGCAAGGTTAAGCGTGTATTCCCTGTACGCACACACATGCAGAAGACATGCATACACTACATATATACATATATACATTGTGTTCCACACAGACCACAGGCAGGCACAGGAAGCACTCACATGGATGCAGGTAGCACCAATGGCCTCATCCTGATCCTCTGGCTAAGCAGGGTGGAAGTCTACTAGTGAGAACACATATATATATGTATTCTGTAAACTCATACATATATATATCTATCTCTGTATGTACAAGGTGGATCCTCCACAGCAGCTGGGCTCAGACACTCGGTCTGCCCAGCAGCTGCCCCCAGATCCCGGCCTCCCCTGTTGCTGGTACCTGGGCATCCGAGCCCCCGAGGCTGCGGCCCCCCTCCAGCAGCTGGTGCAGACCCCCTCGCTCATGGACACGCACGCACAGCACACACGCACACACAGAGACGGCTCAGCAGGACTCCCCTGATCCCCAATAGCCAGACAAAACAGGAGAGGCATTAAACAACCTTGTTTCAGTATCATCAGGAAATATAAAGCCTCTGGAAAGAAGCTGGGGGGAGGGCTGGAGAGCACAAAAATGATCCACACATGAAGTCGATTCCAAGGAAATTAGAGACAGGACAGAAAATCTGAATTCCTCGTCTGTCTTGGTGTTCATGATGGAAGAGCCAGGAGCAGAGTATCCACCCTGGTACTCCAGCGAAAGGCTGATATGGACGTGTTGCATTGCTCGTGGTGCAGTTGTACCTGTTGCTCAAGGCTGTCCTGGTGCCGGATAAATGGAATGTGGCAAATGCAGTTTTAGAAATGTCTCCAAGCTGGATCCAAGGCCACTTCCTCCAGGGGTGAAACCAAGTCTGTGCAAATACCTCTGTGCAAATAAAGGAAAGCAAATGTCACAACAGAATTACATCTTACAGATAAACACAGAGCTTCCCAATCTTTTTGGAAACTGCTGACATTTGTCTACAAACTGTTGACAAGTCTACAGTTAGAAGTAGAAATTTATTTATCCTTCTATATACTTGTAGATCTATGAATTTATTTATTTATATATCTACTTATGTCTGAAAACTAATGGAGAAATATTTTCCTCACTTCAGCAAACCCCTTTCTGTTCATAGGCAAGATCAGTGTTCCTGTGATGTAAGCTTTATTATTTTGTAAACTATGCATTTCTAAATAAATAAAATCTATGAGAGCTAACACGAAAGGTGTGATTAATCCCATGTAATTTTAGACCCGTATAGCGTACATCTTTAGCCAGTAGTGATGAGGGTCCCTTTAGAGTCAGTGGAGAAAAGTGGTATTACAGAACTCGGTTCACCATATTTACTTTAGAGGTGAGATTCACTTTCCTAATTATAGGCATCCAGTGTGCCATTTTAGATGCCAAAGGTATCTTGCTTGGCCTCTATGTGCTGCTCAGGTGTCTGATCACTTCTGTGTCATGTTTGCCAGCCCCGTGGAAGTGTCTCAGATACCCTATGGCATCTGGAATGGCTTCATAGATACTTATGTATAGGCAACTGAATTCCACTCCAGATATCAATTCCAGGCTAAAAAGCACCCTCTAAATCCCCTCACTATTAAGAAAGCCTGGACAACCATTTTACGTATAGATATCCAAATTGTAGACATCTAGATTTGGTCAGATGAATCCTACCCGTCTGTTTTTTAAAAAAACATTCTGCAACCATTTTAATGATTCCTGACGTTCTAACTATTGTGAATAAAATGAAGGGCTGAATTAAATTCTGGTATAAATGGGTACAGCTCTACTGAATTTGTGGGCTTTTTTTTGTAGATGCTGGCTTGTTTCCGAGTCTCATTTTCTGCTTACTCAACTGGAGCATTCAATAAAACATACTTTCAGTGATATTGTACGTATGGAAGTCCAATAAGCAAGTATCCATTTCGTTAGTGTGTGAATCACACCACTTTTATTTACTTTTTTTGTTTCGTGTATAAAGATAAGATATGTTGAATAATAGAAATATATGGGGCTAATATTCAGAAGCTGGTTAATGATATTATAAGGTGTATTCTGAAATGAGCTTTGAAATGTATTCAGTCTTTTACCGATATCAGCTTCACATTTCCAAAAGTTAATATGGAGAAGCTCAAGACTCCTAGGTGGCAGAAGGAACACTATTAATACTGGTATTTAATGCATATAAAGCCATATACTGGCTTTATTTGTTCAATAATCTAAAAATGGAAAGCTGCTGTTGTGTTTTAAATAGCCTTTTGTTACAGAAATCTCATCTTAAAATTAAAAACCTATACCGTAATAACATTAGGACACTTTAGGGCATTTGTAGTGAATTATTAAAGTGCTTTGGATGGTTGAAGACAGCTGTTTTGTTACTTTATGTCTCTGAACCTACCCAAGGCATATGTAAATGGACTAGCAAAACATGCCTTGGGGCATCTTAAAAATTTGTAGATGGCATATTAAAATGTTGGGGGAGCAAAATGATTACTGATACTCAATCCAGACATTGCTCAAAAATTCGTGTTGTTTCTTCACAGTCCAATCTGTGTTGATCAGTGCTGATGGGGCGATATTAACTCTACAGGAAACAGATGGGACAGGGCGTATATGTGATAAGAAACATTAATCTAAGCATCCTTTCTACTCTAGGTAATGTAATCTGCAGCACAAGAAATAACTGATATGATTTGCCCTTACATGAACTAACTCTTTTGTCCAAGTTCCAAAAACTTTGTGCTTTCTGTAATATATAATATAGTTCAGATGACTACAGGTATAGAAAATACATTATTTATTTTAGAGTTCATGATATTTTTACTTTGAGGGAATCGGGGGAAATAGAACATATGTGTGTCACATGCTTTACATTTTGCACGCTACAAGATTATTTTTGTTAGTGAAAATAGTTATTTAATATAGTGCAATTGAAATCAGGAAGTAGGATGCAGAATTCCAGTTGATTTCATTGTTGCTTTAAATACACATTCTGCCTATGGAAATGGAGACTTCAGTAAAGGAGTTTCTGAACACTTAGGTGGAAAAAAGTCAGGATTGAAAAGAAATATTCAAAAGACACTTTCAAAACTGAATATAAATAAAAGAAATGCACAAAGAGTAGCAGAAGAAAGTCAAGTTTTCATTTGCCTATACTCAGTCAGAGACTGATTTTCAACAATTTTTGATACCTTCAGCTCCAGGTAAAGTCAGTGCAAGTCTCATATGATTGCACTGCAGCACTGGAAACTGGACCTTGAAAGTCTAGTGGTGAAGTTCTCAAAATATGAGTTTTATCCATGAGCAGATAATTTTAAAGTCAACTGGAATTAAACCTCTAAGGGGATTTGACATCAGATGAATGCACAGCAGGGAAAAAATGGCAGAGACTGAGAAGAATCTGAAGTAACTAATAAAATAAGAGCTAGAGATTTTAAAAGAAAAGGAGGAAAAGGAAAGTCACAAAGGCAACAAGAAGTCTAAAGAAACCACTGTATACCATGCAATGAAACAGGGATGAGCTGAAACTTTTAAGAATTAAACGTTTGAAACAGGAGAATAACACTGAAATAAATATAGAGGAGAAAAGGTAATCTATTAAACAGATCAAACATTACATTACCTATGAGTGGCATACTTTTTGCTATTTGGAAAAAAAAACTTATCTACATTCACTAGAGGACAGAGAATAAATATGCCTATTTGCTCAAATACATCCCTCCTCTGGCCTTACTCATATCGCCAAGCATATACACACATCTCAGCCTTGCTAATTCTGCTGAAAATATTTTTCATTGTTCAAGCAAGGTTGTCATTTCTATCCCCCTGGCAGCTGGCCCTCTGCTGATATATTGAAAGAACCTGTCATCTGAATGACAGCTGGCAGTGAGAGGACTTCTGGTGATGGAGTTGATTACTAAGCTTTATTGACAGAAATAAGTGTTTTTGCTCAGTCTTTCTCCAGCCTCCCTTCCCAGAAGGAGAATAAAGATAAATATTCATTGACAGACTTTGAGTTTAATAAGAATACTCAGCCATGTGGGGTTTTTTCCCCTTCTCCTCTCTCTTTTTTTTATTGGGATGATTTTTGGGCACTGCCTCTAAATGCTTTAGAGGAGATTTCCATTTCTGATGCTGGTTTTATGCTATTATAATATATATATGCACTATATTATATCCTAGTATAATATAGTCAAGGTTATCTCTTCTTTTTCAATATGTTAGATTTTTCTCCCTGTCTCTGAGACACACAAAGCCTGAATTCATATTTTTTCATGTTTTCAGACAAAAATGAATGTTTAATCATACAAACTAAAATACAGGGTATATTCACAGCCTTTGAAGGCATGAAGTGACAATGGAAGATAAAAGGAAATGATCCTCTCTTTGCCACTAAATGATACTCCCAAAAACATGCAAGCAGAGTACTTATAAAGAAGGGTATGGCTGCAATTATCAGTAGAGATTTAGAAATGTTAGACACACTGTTTTCAATGACTTCAGCAGCTATCTTGGATAAGTAAATCCACAGATACACAGGTAATAATAATTTAAAACTCAGCAGAGCTATATGTTTCCTTGGCTAAATATTATACTGGCAACCATTACATCAAAAAACAATTCTAGTGTATAATTCTAAAGCCATGTCCAATACATTTCTTTTTAAAACCATTTCTCTTTCTTTCACATTCTTCTCTTCCTTCAAAAAAATAAAAAAAAATGTTCTTTCTCTTAGCAATACTAGATTTTCCTAAAAACCTTTCTAAAACTAAAGACTCCAAGCAAATTTTTCAAAATCAGGCAGGTGGGGTTTAGCCCTATGCCCCTTAAATCAGGATGGTTTGCAGAGGCAGTCGGGCCATAGCATGGAGCATGCTACAACACAGAGGATAAACAGTTCTTGATAAAGCTTAACTCCAAGGCAGTCTTTGTGGCATCACATAAACTGAAGTGAAATGTAGTCTATGACTGTGTTCTTGTAGTCTGTTTTCTACAGCATGTACTTGTGATGACTGAAATTTTCTTAGGTATTTTTTTAAATTAAATTTAAAAGTTTGGACACATTTAATGAGGAGCTAATGTTTTAGGATATTGTTCATTCTGGGTATTCAATACAACATAATCATATAAACAGCAGAAAAAGAGATGGCATTTACAGTGCTCCTGCTAACGGCACTTTCAGTGATTGAGAGGATGTCAGCAGGTTGAGCAGCAACAACTAAACCCAAAGCGCTTTCAGAATGAACAGACTGACTTAGAAAACCAAAGTTATTTCTTACAGTTTCTTTTATATACAGTTATTTCAGATGCTTGATTATGGAAGGAGTGTATATTTTATGTTTCCAGTGTGCCTTTAAAAGGGACATTTGAAACTGTAATTCAGGCCCAATTTTTAATTGACTGATATCAATGGCAGAACTAAATATGAACAAAAAGGTATCATCTCAACACTAATGCACTATATTTATAGGTTAAATATTATCCCTGGTATCCCTATCCTTTAATAAGGAAGAATTCTGTTACATTGTAAGGGAGACAGAAGGAATAATTTACTGTTATTTTGTGTAATTCATTATTATGCAAAAATTTGATACTATAAATGTCAAGAAGTAAATCTGCTTTGTAAAATTATTTGCATGTTAATAAACAATACTAAAAATTATTAATTAAAATATGATTGACTAATAAATGTAGAAGGAATTATAATTCAGAAGAATGGGTATAGCGTTATGTCAGAAAAGCCCTGGTCTTAATCTTGATGTACCATTATTTCATTATACAGTCTTTTGCAAGTCATTTTGCCTTTCTCTGTTTCCCTAAACAAGGATAATAACACTTACCTATCTGCCTTATGGGGTTATATTGAATATCAATTAAATCATGCTTGTAAAATATTCTGATAAAGTATCATTACTGTTTTAATTATCGTGAGGATAATCAAAAATGAGTGACCAAAATTTTACAGAAAACATTGTCAACTGATACAAGAAAAGACAAGATAAAATTTGTCATTGGATCCTTAACTTTATACCCTTGTCAGACTTTGCAGGCAGACTGGGGATAATGTGTGATATTTCTTATCTAGACATAGCAAGCTGAATAAAGAAGAGATTGTCAACCTAATATATATCACAGTGGCCCCAGGGCAGAGCAAATCTTTATGGTCAATTTATGAATGCCTGAAAGGTTTAACTAGGAATAAAATAATGCAAACTGGCAACCTTAACTGTATTGTAATTTCCCAGTTTAAAATTTTTCTTGCTTGAGTGAATCAGTTCAGCAGTGGTAGCACAGAATTAACTGTATTCCTAAACTCTCAGAACATTCATCACTTTTGCAGTTAACAGTGAAGGAACTTTAAGTGCATTTATTCTAATAGTTCATTTCAATAAGTACTTATATTGAATGAACAATGGATCTGCATTGTCTCCAAACACCCTTAGGGAATATTAGAATCTGTATGTGTGGTCGAACTTTAAATTAAACAAGCTTGTGCGCACACATAGATACTACAAGAAATAACCTGAATGGATTTACCTTTAAGTTTCTCAAAGAAATAACTCACCATAAAAAAACAATTGTTTGTAAGAGAATTTAATGATCAATGACATGTAAATCAAAGTAATATATTTATCTCACTTAGCAGCTTGTTCCATCAGAAAAAGCAATCCTGTTTACAGTGTTCAAAATATCCAGAGTTCTCTCCTTATCAGTCCATGAATTTACCTAAAAAATGAAAAGGTTCTACTAATACCGTTCATTAACAAGCAGGGCTATGTCCCTGCTCGAAAAGGGGAGCACGAGGCGTAGCTGAGGAAATTATGTGTGCAGTCATAGTGCTTTCATCTGTACATTGTAAGAAGTAATGATATTGATAATAATTGATTTGCATATGGCATATACGGTGCAAACTTGGAGAAATTACTCTTATTAAGGACACTACCAGTGTCCTTAATCTTTTAAAAGACAAATCTTTTGTCTTTGTCAATACTCTGTTAATTGTATTTCCTTATTTATTGCGATATGGTGTTTTATGAAGAAGCTGTCATCTTACAGGATATAAAAAGACATTAAGCTTCCTGAAGTTAATATTGTTAAGTTCCTGAAGTTAATATTGGAAAAAAGCCCATTGAATAGATTGCATTAGCCTGTAATTTTTCCTGGTGGGAGAGGAGGCTGTTGATGCCTAACTGGAGAATGCGTGCACACAGCAACTGGAAAATTGTTGGAAATTTCTTTCTCTCCTTCAATATATTCCCACATTGGCCACATTGTGGAGCTACAACTAAATGAGTCAGAAACTTTGAAGCACCCTGCCAGGTTCACTGAAACAGCAGTATGTAAGGCAAAGCGTTAGATAATATGTAGTGTGTGCAAATGCATCTTAACTTTATTATGAAATACCTGTTTTCTTTAAAATCATATGATAATATAAGCATCTTCTGCTATTTTTAAAACTGAGATAAAACATTCGCTGAAAAAATAAGATGCACCTTGACTTTCCTCCTGACTCATGCAGCTATAGTTTGAGAATGAGGCATGTTACCATAAGCAAGCAGCATTACAGTACCAGAAGAAATCTTCCTTATTATCATCAGCTTATGCCGAGAGAAAGAGAACTAACAGTCTCTGCCTTAATTACTATAGTTACTGAAATTGCAATTACTGTTCTTACTCAAACATTTGGTCATATTTTTTAGAGAGGAATTAGGAAATTTTCCTAGATAGTGTCTTAGGTGATTTTCCAGAATTGTTTGCTTTTTCTTGTTATTTTTACTGCATTTCAATATATGTGCATTACTGATTTTCATAGGGTATACTTGAGGTCTTTAAACATCTGCTTCAGCTTTCAATAAAAATCACTTCAACCTAAGAGGCCCTGGCTCAGTGGCCAGATTGTTGGCTGAAGTGGTAGCAGCTTGGAGAAACTCAGGTCTTTTAAGAAATGCCAGGTGTTTGTTTGTTTTCAGAAGGTTCTGGGTTTTGATCTGGGGGTGAAAAAATGATTTTGACTTATCATCAGACAGGTTTTCTGAAGTATTTGCCATGAAAAGTCATTTCTCCCCAGGCTGATTACTTCAAGAGAGCCTGTTCGCTAAGCAAGCCCAGCTTGGCTTGAAGCGGATGGTTTTGTAAAGATCCCAAAGTTATATATTTTCTTGAAATAAATAACTAGGCTTTTTAATTTTTATTTTTCTTTCTGATAGGGCATAGTACCAGCTTTTTGCTTTTTTCCTGCCTCCTTTCTTTCAAGAGTCAGAAGTGAGCAAAGTGGTCACTGTTCGTGAAAACAAAGGGGGGAGCTCTTGCTGCACTGGCTGTGACGCAGAGCCGGCTGCTTATTTAAGCCATGCAGCAGAAGGGGAGATTTAGGAAGGGTTTTGGAGTGATCTCTCTGGCCACTTCTCTTCTAACCCTTGCCTTGCCCATGCGACTATTGGTGAAGTTACTAAAAGATTCATGCTTGAAACGACACTTTGGACCAGAGTGAAGCATGCCATGCAGAACTGAGGTTTTCCCTCTCTGTTGGATTCCTTCCTTAATCTGGCTACTTTGTAAATATTGTATAAAATGTACATACATATGGAGACCTGAAAGCATTGGTTTTGATTTTGTTTGTGATTTGTCATTTCCTTTTCAAAATTATACACAATACTAGTATCATAAAGCTTGAATCATGTTGTTTTGAGTATAGCTTTTTCTATACAACATATAGAATATATAATACAAGCCCCATTTCTTCAACATATTCAAGCCTTGGTCTTTAGTTTAATAAACTAAAAATTTTAAAATTACCATGATTTAAAAATCATCATGACAAGTCAATACACAGTTACATGGAGATTCATATAGTTTTAGTGTAATGTTTCTGAGCAGTAGATGGGGAATTTTACATATACAGCACAGTACATATGCAAGTACTTGTCTAATTCCCTTTGTGTCTGCAGACTGAAAATATAGCTCCCTTTTTAAGGGCTGGACTGTGAAACAGCTAAATATTTGCCATTTGGGAGGCATTTACACTGCAGGACACAGAATGCCATCCATGTTTGTATGTTTACTCTTCAGTCCTGACAGGCTCTTAAATGTTTAATGTGAGAGGTATTTCTTCTGCCCGTAAGAAAAAATCACTTTCCCTCCTATGCCAGTTCCTTTAGTAGCAACAACCTCATGAGTATTGGGAAGGACTTTTTATCTTAAAATACATACACAGTATTTGTAAACTTGGCTTTCAGTTATCTCCAGAAAAAAAGGCTTTTTTTTTTTTTTTTATCAGTGTTGTTTTCATTTTTACTTAGATGCTTCTGTTATGATTCCACTGACAACCCTGTCACCTTTCTACAGCTCCAAGAAGAGCCTTGTACCTTTGAAATTTTCATTACCTTTTGTCTGGTTGCCAAGATTTCTGCCACTGTAGTCTGGTGATGCAACAGCAGTGTCTTGTACTGCCAGCCCAGAGGCTCCAGATCAGAGGGAGAGAAGCTCCAGAATGGAGCAAAGGTATCAACATTCTTAATTTTTAAGTATATTTTCACTGGCTGATTGGTTGCAGGGGCTAGTGGCAGAGCAGGGACTCGCAACTTAGTGCCGGCATAGAGATAGTCACCCCCAAAAAACCCCAAACCTCCAAAGCCCATAGGATTTAGCAGTGACTGAAACAATTTTTATTCTGTCAAAGGTGAAAGGGAGGAAAAAGTGGAAGGTGTGATGCCTGATAACAGGGATAGACACAGTATGGAGCATTGAATTAGGTGTATATTTAACTACCTTCTTGAAATGGATAAATGAAAAACACCAATGGTGTTATTAACAACTATATCTGTATTACGTTCAAGGACATGACTGCAATTCACTGTCCAGTATATGTTTGTATACATACTGACCTGGTTTAAAACTAGATAGCATGGAGTCCAGGACTTGTTGGAGCTCATCCCAGGGAACCTGGATGAATAGTCACACTCCTGGCTGCAAGAAAACTACTACAACTGCATTCCTGTCAGGATTTCAGTCATGTGGGTCTCTGTGAGCTGTAGACATGTCTGTGATTACACCAAGTGGTAGCGTTAGATTGGATAGTTTTTTGCTAAAAAGCATCAGATGCAGATTGCCCTCCGCATAATGCCATTAAACAGGAGTTGCTTCAGAGTACTTTGTCATTCAGAGGAAATGCAGCCGCTGTTCAGAGCAGGGCTATGTCCCTGCCTGGAGGGGAGCGCTGGAGGCGTCGCTGAGGAAATGACGTGTGCAGTCGTAGTGCTTTCATCTGTATCTTATAGGAGTAATGATACTGCCAATAATTGCCTTTCATATGGCATATATAGTGCAAACTTGGAGAAATTACTCTTATTAAGGACACTATCACTAAGTTCCTTTTTGGTTTTCTCTATTTTTAAAAACTTTTTGTTTTTTAGTTTTAGAAGACCCTCTCCAAAGATTGCCAGTCCAGAGTTTGTGTATATCCCTTTTCAAAACACAAGAAAAAGCAGGTACAAAACAAACTTGATCAAGCCAGCATCTTTTTGCTTTCCTTCCAGCCAGATGGTACTCATTAGCAGTGAACTGACTTTAAAAATTTCTGACTGCATCCCTTCTTTTTCCCAATAGAAATTCCACCCCAGTGCTGACTTGACAAGATGGGCTGTGCAGCCTTTTTGAAAGTTTATGGGGTGTGTTAGATCCAGAAGTAAAGGGATCGTTTCAAAGGGAAGGGGATTGCACGTACGGAGCTGCCTTGGCAGCCACCTCTTTTACACATATAGGGAGTTTTTTACCCCCATTGCTTCTCATAGCAGTGCTGCTTAAAGTGAGGACAAGAGCAGTCTGTCAAGTGAATTGCAAGACATTAGCGAAATTGTAGCTCAAAAATGAAACTATATGCTTTAACCAAAATCCAAATAGTTTATGTCTCAATATTCTTGTAGAAGCTGACAGGCACCATCCCTGCTGATTGTTCTCTTTTTTATTTATTCATGCTGATTGCTCCTTTGGTATTTAAAATCCAGAAACAAATGAGTTTAAATTATTGTTATATTCTATACCAGTCACTCAGTTCCACATCCAGATAAACTGTGCTTCTATAAATAAAAGTTCCAGTTAGAACAGGCTGAGCTGGTATCCATTCCCAGGTGTCCTGCTCCCCTGTTGGCAATTCCCAGTGCAGTCTGACAGG
The DNA here is from genome assembly GCA_013400755.1 of Pelecanoides urinatrix. NCBI lineage: Eukaryota > Metazoa > Chordata > Aves > Procellariiformes > Procellariidae > Pelecanoides > Pelecanoides urinatrix. Next base: position 138,082 of record VZTQ01004671.1, on the reverse strand, counting down.
AAAAGGTGGCTAAAGCAAATAATCTTTTGAAGTTTTTCACTGGAGTTTCTGGGAAATTGGGAGCTCCTGGCCAAGCAGAACTTCTGGTCACATGAGCCATATATATGTTTTTATATTTATATATCTATATACCTTTATATGTATATATGTATGCATTTCTTTTTTATATGTGTAAATAAAGTAAATCGTGTTCAGGAATGTACCTGGGCATTGGAAAATGATCATCTATGCTTCTGAGTTGTTAGAACAGTCCCTTGAAGAGTTTTGATTTGTGTCAACTGGCACTTTCCCAAACAATTCCCAGGCATAATCTGGGAGTTAGAAGGTTCTAGGCACTGTTCCCAATAAGCAATATGCTGCAGTCACCCTGTTTTGAAGGCTAGGAGATTTTAGTAGCATAGGCAAGGGCTGTTCCACACCTGTTTATCTTGGTGTCAGGGAATGTTCATAGCACACAAATGTCAATTAATATAATACAGATAGATCTGGTATACCGGAGAGTGAATTGAAATATTCAGGTTCTGTGTGTGTTGGATATTCACCGTTTCAGAGTAATTATCTTTCCTCCAGTTGTCCATCTCCCAAACTCACATTGTCTTTGCCAGAGAGTTTAGCATTTAGTTTTCTTGTTTTTTCATTCAAGCAAATGATTACAGTGTATCTTAAATTGAATACCTCTAAATAGGTGCATTCTGAATTAGATTCTAAATTGAGATGTGGCAACACCATGTAATAACAGTATCCATGGTGTCAGTATTAGAAAATACAAAAATTTTTTTTCTTCTTTTATTAGTGATACAGAGAATACAATTGCATGATAACAAACTGATGTAGTACGTTTAGAATAAACATATTTTTTGCTTTGGAAGTTTTTTTTATTGCACCTATCTTTTCAGCTTCTGAGCTACATTTGCAGCAGCAAAGTAACTGTCCACATCTGGAATTTGCTGGAAAACGCCATGATGGCTATCTTGGGGCATGTTCCTGGACTTTCTTTGGGAATGATCAGGCAGGGGAGTGAGAAGGTGGACAATGTGCCCTTTTGTCTTATCCTGTGAACATCTGCAATTCGGACAAATACTCAACTGCACTTGTGAACTCACCAGTGTTTGTGGCTTGCGTAGTCAGTCGAATTATAGTTAGGCAGTCATTTGTCCATTACCTGATTTATCTTCCCAGCATTTCAGTAAGAGAAAGACAACATTACTGCCACTCTGCAGATGGAAAATAGAAACATCAAGAACTGAAGAGGTTTTCCCAAAGCCATACAGCTCTGCTATACCTGCCAATATGCTTCTGGAATTTAAACAAGAGTTTAAAGGAATGTGTCTGGTATATCAGTTCTCTTCTTCAATTATAAAATCCTCCACCCTCCATTCAAATACTAAATTCTAGTCTAACTCTGCTGCTTGAGCCTTGACTGCGCCTTGCAATACAGCTTTAGTGGGTGCAGTACGTCATGGGTGCTCAGTGCAGACTCGGTGCAATGGAGGTACACAGCTGAGCCTTAGATTTCTTGTTCTATTCCTTAATCAAATGTTGAGTTTCAGCTCCACTTTCCTGTTTGTTTTCTCCCTAAATTCTTTCTTTACTGTTCTTAATGGACTAAAGAAACTATTTGCAACTTCCCATAAACTCTATGCTGCAGTGACCTCTATATTCAGCTGAGATGGCTTCAGTTTAGTGATGCCCAGGTAGACTTTTGTTTCTTTTGATGCATCTTCGTTCATAGAAGTTTCCTGCTTCCAAATAATGTTCCCTCTGGATAACCTATTCTAATTATCTTTTGGCAACAAAACTGTCAGCCCTTCTTCTGGCTGGCTAGCGGTCATTCCCTTATCTAGGTTGTGGTCCTCAACACAGAAGAAACACAGGTGTTACACTAACAGTCTGAAACAACCAATCTATACCAAAATTCCTTAAATTCCTGCTCACCTGCTTCCAGTCTCTTGCTCACAGTCCAAATGACATAGGCTGCCCTTATTTTACATCAGTTCTCCTCAAATCTTTGGGTGTCTTTTATTTGGACATCGATCACAGTGGAACGTCTGCTTCAGAGTTATCTTTTCATAACACACAGGCAGCATGAATTTTCCGTGTTGCATTGAGGCATATCGTCATCAAAGGGACTCTACACAAACATACTTTTCCATTTTCATTGCAATGTAACTTAAACAAATGTTTAAAGTGAAATTTATGTTTAAAGTTCAGACCTTCAAGATAGAATCATAGAATCACTAAGGTTGGAAAAGACCTCTAAGGTCATCGAGTCCAACCGTCATCCCAACACCACCATGCCCACTAAACCATGTCCCTAAGCACCTCATCTACACGTCTTTTAAATATCTCCAGGGATGGTGACTCCACCACTTCCCTGGGCAGCTTCTTCCAAGGCCTGACCACTCTTTCAGTAAAGAATTTTTTCCTAATGTCCAATCTAAACCTCCCTTGGCGCAACTTGAGGCCATTTCCTCTCGTCCTATCACTTGTTACTTGGCAGAAGAGACCAACCCCCACTTCGCTACAACCTCCCTTCAGGTAGTTGTAGAGCGCGATGAGGTCTTCTTTCAGCCTCCTCTTCTCCAGGCTCAACAGTCCCAGTTTCCTCAGCCACTCCTCATAAGACTTGTGCTCCAGGCCCTTCACCAGCTTCGTT
>VZTQ01004671.1:0-134986 GCA_013400755.1 Pelecanoides urinatrix | reverse complement strand
TCCAGGTGGCGTAGCAGGTCGTTAACATCTTCCTCACGGATTATGGGGGCTTTATCCTGCCCGCCGTCCCTGTCTTCCAGCTTAGGGGGCTGAGTACCCTGAGGATAACTGCTCTGACTATTAAAGACTGAGGCAAAGACGGCGTTGAGTACCTCAGCCTTATCGTTGTCCTCGGTGGCAACGTTCCCCCCCGCATCCAATAAAGGATGGACATTCTCCTTGGAAGATGTCTAAGATATCTAAGATGAAACAAAGTGATTTCCCTGGCTAGCAGGTGAACACCCAAGACAGACAGACTCAGCATCCTGGTGTCACCACGTTGGTGCCTGTTCCTGGCCTGATGTCATTGGCATCTTGCAATCACTTCCTAACAGTAGGATAGCCAAAAGTGTCTAACACCTTATGTGCTAATGCTTACTGAATTAAAATCAGGGGATTAAAAATCTACAGAAAAAAACTAACAAGTATTTATCTTTGATTTTAGAAGTCAGATTTATCTAACATTAGATGTCTACCATGTAGAAATTACAGAAGCAGACTGGTTCATATATAGGTGTCTCTGGAAAGATATAGGATTTTCTGTACTGCATATATACTCAAAAATATAGTATGCCAGTCTACTATAGTGCTGAAAGTTTAAGCATTTTTAATTTTACATTATTGGAACAAGGCTTGGGACACTTTTGGCCTGTGCCATGCATAAGTGTCCCAGGTCATGGCTGGACGTACTTCTGATAATTAGGAGTTAGCAAGGGTGGAAAGGACTGTTCAGAATAGTGAGTCTGTGTATGGCCACTTGTGTCTTGGAACTCAAGATAGCTTCATCATACAGATCTGACTGGTTTCATGCTGGAGGAACTATCTTAGTAGGAAGAACTATCCTATTAGTGCTACCCAGGCATGCTTACTGTTCTTTTATGAATACAATTCTGCAGTACTGTTCAAGGTACCTATTTTAGATGTCTACCTAAACGCTAAGTTAAATTGAACCTTAAAATATGCTACAGATATTTAAATACTTGGTTGATTTGAGGTCATATGTATGATCTTTAAAAATAAATATGAATGAAAAATATATGGTATACAATGTCCTTGCGTTTACTAAGAAGGAAGTATTTAATACTTAAATTTAGCCTGAAATATATAATATAAAAGTAGATTATGAAGTTTTATTTCATGGATTCAATTGCATGTGTTTTGGAGGGCAGTTAGTATAGTGGCTCTTTATAGTCGTGCTGATATTTCGTCAGAGTATTTTAGGCACTCCCATTAACATGGGTTCAGACAGATTTCAGAGGAAATATTCCTCTGAATGGTTTTAAATTACTTTCAGACACTGGAATTTACATATTTTTTACAAATGTTATTCAATCTATACGACATACAGCTTCAAGACCTTGTTAAATCATATTTGTTAAAGACCGGAAAATAGCTGGTGCAAAAGCTATACTTATGTCAGTAATCTCTTTAAGAATTTAAAATATAATTGAATGTTTACAGTAAAATGATCCTATATAATAATAGGGTTGTGAAGAGTCCAACTGTAGAAATATCTGTCTTCCTTTCAAATGTATAAATATTTCGATTTGGATAGAGTATGCTGCTTATGGTCAGTTTGTAGCAACTGTATGAATCTATGGCTATTTAGAGATTTGAAATTATGAAATTGTTGGAGAATTTTTCAATTAATCACATCTTCTTTTTTTTGTATCATATGTTTTTCATTCTTCTTAGTTGTTTTGCTGCATCTTTTTGTTTTATTAATAAATCAAAATTCAAACAAATCTGAATAGGAAATTTTCTAAGTGATCTTTCATAGTTTACTGACCGAGGAATTTTCGGCCTAAAAAAAGATAGTTCTCGTAATGTGATTTAAAACATTGGATTTAAATATTACATAGCAACTTTAATAATTTTGAATTTCAGAAAACACAGCTGCCTCTGTTTTTTTCTGATCACAAGGATGGTTTGACCAATAGAAATGTCAGTTTACAGTCTGAGTCTGCCCAGTGCAGTAACTTCAACCTTCACTTTATCGTTATGCGGGTCACAAGATCATGTTGCACTTCTGTCTCTAAACAAAGGCTAACTCCTTTTTAAGTTCTGTCCAAGTTTCTTGGATTCTTTTCATTTTTCACAGGTGTTGTTGTGCAAATGGGCACATCAGTGCTCTGTTCTCAGTATTGCTCCTTACCAAGATTTCATCTGAATTATCCAACTACATAATCATTTTTGCATGTTTTTTAATGAACTGGCTAGCCAGTGCATTTTGGAGGCAGTTTTTCTTTTCTGGTACAGTGTTAATGAAACCAGTCACTTCACATTTGTGCTATAGTAATTTTTTATACATGCACGCATCAGCTGAGTCTCTCTATGCTTTAAATCATGTGAGCTGTAGCTCTGACAGCTATGTTTACATCTTCTTTCTCAATATAATGTGAAAAAAAAGATTATATGTGCTAGTACCCTTTTATTTTATAATACATATTCCAATTACATATATACCAAAACCTATCCAAACTGGGAAAATTTAACTGTTTTCTTCTTTATTCTGCCATAGGAAACAAAACAGTCTGTTTCATAGCTCAATCATTTAGTAATTATAAAAGAGGGGTGTACTAAGAAAGCACACCTTTCTTCATAATAGTATGATATAAAGAAATGGGATTATTTTGTTAATAATTATCTGAATATTGACTTTTCCATGTAGTTGCACTTAAAGATGAAGGGTGCAGGAATTTTTTCCTTTCCACCAGTTTTGACAAAATATTAAGCATCATCATCACCACACTATGAGGAAGTACAGGGCAAGGGTGGAACAGTTAGTGCCCCTAGCAGTGCTAAGGCCTAGATAGCTCCTACTTTACTTTGAAGATGTAGGCACCAATGCTTTATGTTATATAAAGTGTATTTAAAGAAAAATGTTACCTTTACTTCCTTATTAGTTTTGGACATTTCAGTCTGTATTTCCCTGTACTCTCTTTTCAAATCCTTTTTATTTAAGAACATTCTTGGTCTGTCTCACTGATTCCGTCCTTACAGCTCCCTCCATCATGAATGAAATTTGTAAGAGCCTTTAATAATTCCTAAAAATGTACCTCCTTGCAAAGCCAATCTGTGAGTGAGATCCTAACCCCTCACCTAGGTTTAGGTAGCCCTTCTGCCTTTTCGGAAAAAGAGGATAAAATAAGGCTTGAGCTTTGGAACCACTTTGGCAAACCAACATAAGCAACAAGATTGGAATAGGCAATTTTGATTACTGTACACTTTTTTATCAGCAGTAACTGTGCTATATTAGTCCTTTCATAATCTTGATAAATTCTAGTTTAAAAGGAATTAGTCTTTTTCCCCGCATTTTGTGTTTGGGATACTATTATGAACCATGTTTTACTGATGGTTAATAGCATCTTGATTTCCATTTAATTTTTTTTGTTATCCAATTTATAATAGTTTTTTCTTTTGACAACTTTTTCCTTCTGTTTAAATAATTCTCTCTTTCTAAAGAGGCAACTGTAATATCCGATAGGCTGTTTACTGCTTCCATCTTAGATTGTTGCGGAGATTTAAAAAAAATTCCATCTTGGTGTATGTTTTGTTTTGGTGGCATTAATCTTCACTACATCATCCTGGCAGCCACATTCTACCACTCTTCTGACTGGAATTCATCTCTCCAGCCTGGTGATGATGTTAGGCACTGTACACATTTTTCCAGAGAATGACTTTTCATGGTGACATTTTTTTTTCTCCTGTCTAATATATCAGAGTTTTGTTTGCCTTTCTTCATGATCTCTTTGCTTAGTTTTCTTGCTCAACTAATGTATTCAATTTTGGATTTTATTTCCAGCCAATGAGTTCTCAACTTATATGAGTTGCTTATTTTCTCATACCAGCAATATTTTCAATTTCAGTGTTCTCTACTCCTCCTTCTTTCTCTCTCTCCTTTATTCCTTTTGCTTTCCTTTTTCTCCCCCCTTTTTGTTTTCCTGTTTTTTACTTCTTTCATAGTTGATGGTTTGCTTCTCTTGTGTTTCACGTTAACTTCCTTTCAGCTAATCCCATTCTTCCTATTAGGAAGAACATATACTTAACAATATAGTATCTGCATCTAGCCAAACAATTACTGAACTTTTATATTTACCAGGATCACACTAAGTAGTGGTGTCATACACAGGAACTGACTCTTACCTATTTGAAATATCTAACATAATGGAAAGTTCACCCAGGCTTTAGGTGTTCCTAAACTATTAGTAGAAGTCTTCTAGTAAAACTATTGGCTCGCTTCTTGCTTGTTTTTATGTATTTAAAAGAGAAATTTAAATAAACAGTCCTTAAATTTCCATATATCTTCAATGTAAAGTGTCTAAAAATAGAGTATTTAGCTAGAGTTTTCCTTTCTTAATAAGCTACAAAGCAGATACTTTATCACTTTATATATCTGTGGATTTCTGCTTTGAGCAGGAGTCAGCTGTATCGTTTACTGTTAAACCCAACCTAGAGTCTCCCAGAACGGGACAAACTTTTTCATTAATTTAGGTTAGTTCAGGTGATTAGGATTTTAAATTTTTTCTTCTTCTAGTTTTTAACGTGCTGATATTAACATTGGGTTTAATAAGAATTCCGTACTAAGATATGTGCTGTTATACCACAGCTTCTCGCAGTAATGTCTGTATATCCAGAATATATACAAAGAAACCATCTGTTCTATAGAGTTGCCTAGTTAGAAGTGTTAGTGGAAATGAAAACATCTCTGTAACAGATAAAATGTGAATGAGGCACATAACAGTGAAAAATTATGTAATGGTAATATAAAAAATGGTGATTTGGTTCTGTTTTATATATAATAAGATCCATGGACTTTGTGATATATTAAGACTAGTTTGAGGTGTTTGTAAGCCACAGTCATTACATGACCTAGGAGACAGTAGTGAAATTAGGTTAATTAGGTTGTGTTTTCTAGATATTTTCACTTTTTTTTTAATTAACACTTGGATTCTGATGATTTTATCTTGCAACTGCACTGTTAGGCAGTAGAATAAGGCATATTAGGTAAATTGTGAAACAATTATGCATGGATAAAGTATATAAATGCATGTACAGCTTACACAGATTGGGGATACAAACAACTTCATTACACAGAAAAAATAAAACTTCATCAGAAATCCCACATAAGAGTCACGGAGTAATTTAAGTTGGAAGGGATATCCAGAGGTCACCTAGCCCAACACCCAGCTCTGACCAGTGACAGCATGTGTCAGGTTTTTCAAGGTCATGTCCAGTCCATTTGAATTCTGAGTATCATCTCTGAAGGCAGGCAGTCCACAGCCTCTCTAAGCAACCTGTTCCTGTGGTTGATGAAATTCCTTCTGAACTTCTATTTTGTGGAATTTCCTTCATTTCAACTTGTGTTCATTGCCTCTTCTCCTATCACTGTGTACTTCTCAGAAGAAGCTGGCTCTTTCTTCTCTAGACCCTCCCATTACGTAGCTGTAGACAGCAATAAGATCCCCTCAAACTGCCTCTTTGCCAGACTGAACAGACACACCTCCCTCAGACTGTCCTTGTATGTCCTGTGTCCCAGCTCGTGATCATCTTGGAGGTCCTTCATCAGTCTTGCTCCAGTATATGTGTGTCTCTCTTGTACTGGACACAGCATTTCACGTGTGGTCTGTGCTGAATAGAAACAATCAATCACTTCCCTTGCTCTGCTGACCTCAGTCTTGCTGGTACAGCCCAGGATGCTGTTGGCCTTCTTTTCTGCAAGGGCACACTGCTGACCTACGGATCTTGTCCACCAGGACTCCCAGGTCCTTTTCTGCAGTTACTTTCCAGCCCATCAGCCCCCAGCCTGCACTGAGACATGGGGTTATTCCTCCCAGGAGCAGGACTGTGCACTTGCCTTTCTTGAAAGTCAAGGGATTCCTGCTGGCCCATTTCTCCAGGCTGTAGGGATGCCGCTGATTGCAGCCCTGCTTTCCAGCAGATTCACTGCTCTTCCACAATTTGACATCACTCATGAACTTGCTGAAAGTGCATTTCCTGTCATTGTTAAGGTCATTAATAAAGCCATTAAACAGCATCAGCCCCACCATTGACTCCACTGAAGTGGTTTCCAATTAAATTTCGTTCTACTGATCACAACACATTAAGCCTAGTAATCCAGCCAATTTTACACCCACCTTACAGTCCATTTACCCAAACCATATCTCACTAGCTTGGCTACAAGGATACTATGAGAGGCCATTTCAAAGTCTTTGCTAAACTCAAGTTATACAACATTCATCGTTCTCCCCTAATCCACAGAGCCATCATCACAGATGACTACCAGGAGGGTCAGGCACAATTTACCTTCGGTATACCTGTGCTGCCTGCTCTCAGTGCTGCTGGTCCTTTCTCATGTTTCTACCCATGCAGAAAAAGAGGTTGTGAATATAATGACTTTGAAAGGTTTGACTTTGTAAGCAGCTCATATCATGATTAGTAATAAAGAATGTTAAATTTATTTACATAATTTTATTCAAGAAAGTACAACCTCAGAGCAAGGAGCACACTGCAGTTACATTCATGCAGTCATGTTTCCGATTCCTCTGCTAGAACCTCCCTCTCTCATCAGACATTGTACATTTCCAATGCCAATTTCACTAAAAATGCAAATAAAGAGTATCTGTTGAGAATGAACTAGTGACTATGTCTGGATTCGGGATGATATTTCCAGAAATAAACAGTTGCAGTTTTTACATTGCAAAGTACATCTTGAACAAAATGTTAGTGACAGGTAAGATAACAGAATTGCCTAGGGGTCGTAATGAAGGCTAAGAGAAAAAAAACAGCCATAAACAAAATCCAAACCAGATCACACTGCATTTGTTTAAGCTTAAAATAGAGGTAAGTGAGTGGAAGAGGAACCTTGCAAAGGTTTGGATGATCTGTGAATGTAAAAGCAATGCAGGGCTGTGCCCGAGGGTATGCATTACAGTCTTTTCTTGGCATTTGTCAGGGAAAACTGTTTTGTTGGGATAATCTCAAGTAAGAGACGGTGTGCTGAAATGATATATATGATGTAGCAGAACAGTTTACCCCTCAAAAGGGTTTGGTCAGCCCTTCTGAATTATACGAAATGAATCATCTGTGCATGAGAGAACGGTTTGTCTGGTGCAGCAAAATTAGAGGAAATAGTTTGAGTTGCAGAGGAAGTGAGGGGGGCTTATTATAAGATGCAAAAACTGTTTCAAGGCCTGATTCAGTTTGTGCCAAACTGGTGAGAGCCTTTTATTTGATTTCAGTCAAGGGGATCGGATCTCCAGTGGCTACGCTATTAGTATTCCAGTCATAGTCAGTGAAATAAACATATTAATTAATATCCAGGAGAGAAGCTTCTTAGATTGAATTGGATGCATTTAGGAATGCTTTTACACATGTCTGTAGATGGCATCAGTGTACTGTATGCAAGGCAAAAATAATTAATTATGCTGATAAATCTTTCTTTCCTTACTCCTGTTACCAAGTAATCAACCTGGAGAGTTGAGCAAGTGCTCTAGCATCTTGGATACCAATTTTCTGAAGCAGAATGCAATGTAACAGGAAAAGTAATGCATTCATTTTTTTGTTACAGATAAGCATGAAGTCACTCCATATTGTTGGTGTCAGCATTTTTCATAAACATTGTCTAGTAGGCTCTCAGAGAGACAAGTTTAACGTTTATTGATTTTTTTCCTGTTGGGTTATAATAGCAAATTCTTTCTGGACTCTGATTAACAAAAGCAGAAGTTGTTCTAAACTAGAATCTATACAAATATGTTTATAGAATCAAAGGAAAGAAGAAATGCTGTTTGTGCTCTTCCTACCCTCCCAAAAGTGAATATTTTTTACAACAAGTAAAATATCAGTGAAGAATATTTTCAAATGAAGCTTTTAACAGTAGAGATTATGTCAGTCAAGGTAGAGCCTGTATTATGCCCCCCTGAGCAGGCTCTGGGCATTAGTCTTTTTCAGTGGCAGCTGTGAAATCTCCTGTAGAGCATGTAGTACAGTTACCACCAAGTGGGAACTAGTGACCTGTCAGGATCTGCACTTTTGACCTGCAGTGCAACAACAAAAAGATTTGCAAGCTTTAAAATATGCTGAAACATGCCAATTAACCTCTTAAGGGCATTGAACATATGACCCCTAAAAATGTGACTTTAAAAAGTATATACAAATGTGCAGCTCATCTTAAATAAGTCTCACAGTATGGAAGCTGTACTGTGAGATGTACAGACCAGATTTTCTTAAGAAGAGGACAGATACTGCAAAACACTGGAAGAAATAATTAGTCTTTTTATATTAATTGGAGTATTTGGAGAGTCTTGTTAAACACTCCTGTAAGCCTTTCAGAGCAGGCTCCACAGTATCATCATTATTCTGTATTGGACTGAACGCAGTTAAAGCACGCAATTAATAGCCAATAGTTAGGATCAAGGCTCTTTGCAGGCTAGTATAGCAAGGGTTTCCATCCCGAATGGTAACCGTAAGGAGCCAGGAGGCACTGGATAAATACTCTGAGCTCCATGCCTGCACTATGGACTTTTCTCTCCCTCTTGATAGTCTGCTCTGGCCCTTCCTAGGTGCAGTAACCTCCTGATCAGGATTCCCATGCTGAGCTACCCATCAGTGGTATGCACGAGGGAGGCGAGCAGAAACCACCCTTTTATTTGCCCAAGGGAGACACACCTGCACAGGAGAACATACGCTGACTTGAGCAGTAGCGTGTGGCCATGCTTGCCGCTTAACTTTTAGAAGGTTTCCCTCAGGCATAGTTGAGTCCTGCAGCGTTGTGTTTCCTGAAGATACCTTGGCACTGTCACAGGGACAGCATGAGCAGGGGCTGTTCCACACCCGTGGTGTGGGCAAGGCCACCTCACCTTGGGAAGGAGAAGCAGACAGCCGTATGGACCTGCGTCATGCTACTTTTCCCAGGAGCAGGGATAGGTTTTGGTCCAGTTTATTTACCAGTAGAGGGATAGTCAAGATGACTGGGATTCCTGTATGCTCTCAACTGCATCAAGGAGCACATACTTTTCTCTTAAATCTTTTAAATACATTTGGTAAATCTAGTTGCCATAATTAGTCTAAAAGGTAGAAAAGTAGGTATCAATAATTGCGCTAAACTCTGATGGTTAGGCAACTTAATTGAACCCCAGCTAGCCAGACGTAAGAACATAGACCTGGAAGAGGTCTGCTGAACCTCAGCTGTGCCCTGCCACAAAAAGCAAAATCACATAGTCACCGCTGCGTGTTTATCAAGCTCTGTGCTGTGAGTGATTAGGCCATGTAATCTCTCCACTCTCTTGAAAAGGTATTTGTTTCATTTTCTCAATCAAGTTATTTCCAGGAATTTATCCTCAGCAAACCAAAACACAGTATTACTGATGCTCATTTCAGTGATCAGAAACACTGGTATTTACAGGTTTTCCTGCCTCCTGTGCAGGAACTAGCTTTTCTAGTTACCGAGTTAATTAATTTTGATTAATTTCCTTTGCAGACATGGACTTTACTATTTCTTTTCAATAATAAATACCCAATGTTGTTACATGACTTAAGTCATAAACATGACCTTAGTTTATGTGGCATTGTCATTCTGAGTACGTTAAGGTAGCACTTTTTGCTGTTTCAGGTGGTGATTTTTAAAATAGTTCCCTCAAGTAGTAAACCCACAACCTTTACTAGGTTTACCTGTTCTAAGTGAACTGGCTTGTGTCCATTCCTTTTTCTGTACTAGGGCTGAACAATACTGTGTAGTGACAGAATTTTCCATTTATACTTTCATGTAGTTTTTACCATCCTGGAATGTCTGAATTGCTGGGGCAACTTTAATCTGCTTTTGCTTTTCCCCTATGGCAGTTAAGATAAGTGACTATAATCTATTAAGGGTATAGTAGAAGGTAAATGAATTCCTAATAGTCAGCATTTACTGATTGAAGTGAGGTGGTGTAGACTCTATTTATTTTTTTCATTGTACCTTGCAGATGTTTTAGGAGTTTTTGAAAACAAATACCATACCACTTTCTCTTGAGTACTGTAAATATACCTGTAGTGACAACAAATGCCCAGTGGCTTATACAGAACACCAGCTGTGCTATATAAATTTGTAATAAGTAATTTGGGGACAGAGATTGCTGCAATATTTACAGAAAAAAACAAAGAACTTCTATATAATCTCTACGCACACTCCAGCGTAATGGAAACACAAGTATTCCAGTCACAAGTTTCAGAACATTAGAAGCAAAAAAAAAAAAAGTGACAATTTCTTTTACATTTTGCTTTTACATTTTGTCACATCCTTAACCTTCTTGTAGCTGTCAAAATACTGTTGTCCTAAAAGCTGCCTGCTTTATTCAATACACTCAGGATTTTAAGAATGTCACCGTTACGGAAAGAGAAGCCCTTCAGTCACACCTGCCAGCCTGTGAAGCTCATAGGAGATTTCCCAATACATTACTTCCACATTTTCCATAGAGCACTCTGTTGCTCAGGTTTCTATTTAGCAGCTTTATTCACATCACACACTTCTTCTCTGTATCCTGAGATAAAGGACTGTTTTTACAGGAAAGTAGCCAAGGTCATAGATCTTCTTTTCCTTGCTAATAAAGGGAATGGAATACATTCAACACAACGAACTAGGTTAGCTAAGTAGAAAGACTTTGCTATAACGAGTGGACTAGATCCTCACTTGGTGTAAACTGGAAATGTGGGTTTACAGCAGCACAGAAACTGGCCCAAGTATTGCAAAACTCTCTCAAATGTAGTTCCAGGTTGCTAACGACACAGTGTTGCAAATGAGTGGTTTAGAGGCTGCTTAAAGAATCACCGTCAAAGGTATTAGCAGAAAGTAAATTTAATACAGATTTATAATAGCGCAACTTAATGGGGTTGGATGGCAAGGTTCACTCTATCACTTACTACATGGATGAAGTATACAAAGTAAAATCGTGTTATAATTGAGCTAGAATGATTTGTACGGAGACTGAGGACAAAAACGTTAAGGGAGACCCTCCCACTGAGTCACGAGGTTCAGAGAAGACCCGGCTGGATCCAATCTTAGTCTCAGACTTGGCCAACGGTTTAAATCTAATGGGAGAAAAATAAGGAATAGGGACACCCTCCCATTGAGTCACAGGGTTCAGAGTAGACGCAGCTGGATCCACTCCTAGTCCCAGACTTGGTCAATGGTTTTTGTCTAAGGGATTATATGTGTTTATCAGGAGTCTAAGGTTCATTCACAGTTTTAAGGTGGATAACAAGATTTTAGCAGCACTTAATCATTAACTAATTTAACATTTACAAAGTAAGTTAGTAGAGTCTACTGCAATCATAACAGTGACTTAATTATAGTTTATGCTATGCTTACTATTAGTTCACACACACACAGAGACAGAAATATACATAAATGTACAAAAAGTATACCTGTTAAAAATTCCCCTCAGGTTCAGTGAAGAAATATTCACATCAAATATCTCAGCATTTCTCAATGGGCAAGGGTTGAGCCTTGAGGAGTGAAGGGTTTCAGCCCAGGTCCCGTCATAGTTGGCAATGGTCCCCTGAATATCTCAGACTCGAGAGTTCATGAGCTCTGAGAGGCGTCCCACTCAGAGGGAGACGCTGGGCACAGCCCGCTGCAGTCCAGGAGAGCTCAAAGGGTCTCACTTAGGACCACCATTTATAGGTTCGCAAGATGATTGGCTTTAGTCATCCGTAACTTTCCATCCTGGCCACAGTACCAGGTGGTGGTTACTAAAAATTCTCAAGGTTCTAGCGTTGTTCCACTTGAGCTACAACTCAGATAAGGGTGCCAGGGGATGACACCTGGGCCTGGCAGTAGGGGTATGTTCCCAGCCTCAGCCACACAGAGTTTCTGATGTGGTCAAGGAGCACTCAACCACCAGACTCAGTACACCAAGGCTGAGGTTTCACAGGAATTTCTGAGATCAACAAGCGGCCCAGGAGAAAAGGAAATGCACCACCACACACAGTAAGATTAGTAAAATAGCTACCCTAACTAGGATCGCTGGACTGACATGTCTAATTTTGCCCCAGTCATTCATTCTGCAAAGATCATTTTCTTAGATCATCCTTTGGCTTGGTCACTCTTTCTCAGTTTTCTGCCTTCATGTCAGGTCCACTTGCTCCATCACATCTCAAATGATATATGCATTCATTGGTGCTGATGTGGAACTTTATAGCAAAACCGAATATGCGGATTCCAGCAGAATACCAAAATATTTAAATAAAGCATATCTGGCAAGCCGCTTGAAAAATTGAAAGTGACAAAGTCTGCCTTTGTTAATATGTCCATGGTTGGTCTTTTTCCGTGACCATAAAAATACCTTGCTGATGGCTCATCTGTGCTGCATCCTGATTAAGTCTTGTGAGAGAAAGCAATGCACCAATTCCCTCAAAAATAAAATCCAGGGATGTTACCCAGATAGGCACAACAGTGCACTCAATTGCATGAGTGAATTGAGTAGCCAGGGTCCTGGACGCACTATAGTAGGTAAGTGCAGGCATATCCTCCTGTAATACCTGTGGTGGCTCTAAGAAAGCTTGACTGTTAGATTGATATGCAGTCTCAGAATGAAGCAAAAGAAAATGTGAATTAGGATTGAAAGGACATGCATCTCATTCACTGCTTAAAACTAGCAGTTCTGCTGACATCCACTCTCTTTCTGGTTGTAAGGCAAAGGGAAACAGCATTTAATGTTGTTAGTGTCTTCATTGCTCATGCTTTAAAATCCATATTTATGTTGACTTGTATGCATTTTGGGTGTTTTCTTTAGCTCTGTCTCCAGCATTTTGCAATATTGCTGACAAGACTATGTATGGCTTCTGAAAAAAGTATGAGTGGATCTGAAAAGTGGCTAGTATGACTATTTGAGTATTTGTCATTAGTAATGAATAGACTGTCTTGGAAATGTAGATAATAGATTTTGTGTTTAGGTACGTTGTTTCAATAAGGCTTTGTGATGAGTTAGTTTTATCATAGCAATGACAGGAGAAAACCTATTTTTTCGTCTATTACTGTAAAGAGAATATTTTTTCTATTTTCTGACCAGTTTTGCTTTGATATATGGAAATAGGTCAAAAGGTATGAAAATAATTCTGAGCAGATGATGTCACAATGATTTAGTGAAAATAAAAATTTTGCATGTTCATATTTTACTCAGCAATATGTGTACTATGTAATGGATTTTTCCCCCCTTCTTCAAGTTACCATTAAAAAAAACTTTGGGACAGAAGTGATGAAAAAGGTCTGGATCAATCTCACTGCACATGTTCCAACTCCTTCATGCTTTTCCACAGTTTTGAAAATTGAGCCAATGGAAACGTGTAGTAAAATGTAAAATAGATTATCTAAATGGATTAAACTAGCAAATTTTCTATTGAAAAGTGGTTGAGTCTACTACAATATAAATTTTCAAAGGTCTTCAGGCAGCTTCTTTCAAGCATTCCTGGTCATTTTCCAAACTAGGACTTATCATTGTGTGTCACTTAGACATGTCTGAAAATTACTCTTGGATTTGCGTGTCTTCTAATTTTTTTTTTACAAAACTTTCTGTTCTGGCTTTTGCTCTCTTCATTCAATGATCATGTCTCTAGGGAATGAAGAATAGACACAAATGCCTGGACATGCATATAAGTTGATTGTTGCTGTGATTTAGAAAGGAGACCAAAGTTGAGGCCTATCATCCTCAATTACTTCATAATTCACATTCATTTATGTTTATATTTTTATGTATCACCCCTGTAGCTCATGTGGTTATTTTTAACTCTCGGCATCATCTTTCAGAAATAAGTTACATTTTTCTCTCATTCTTCAGATGTTGAGCTCAACTGATTCAATAAAATATGATGAGGTAGCAATAATCCAAAGAAATTTCTCAAGTGCAGTGGATGAGTTTAGATAATACTGTGGTTAGTATGATCTATTACCAAGTTGTTTGTTTTTTTTTTTTCTTCTGTGATTTTTGCTAAAGGACAGGATCAAGTAAAATAAAATCTGTGTTAATGCTAGGTACTGATGAAATGTTATCTTGTTACATTTTGAAAAGAAAAGAAGCTTTATAGGTATTCTTATCAGGAATGCACTCATCCTTTGAACATCTTCCCTGGCATGAATAGCTTTTTAATTTAATTGACAGATCAAACTGCACATTTACCAGTAGAAAAGGTTACTGTAGATCATATAAATTAAAGGCCATCTAGCAACTTGTTTAAGGATGAAGTTTGATACTAAGTTTATATAGGATTTTGAAAATTAATTATTTCAGCTGACATTAATGTTTCAGCTATATGTAAATTATGCATTAGAATGTAACTGCAGAACAGGGAGAGATCATCTCTTCAATTTTGGCTGAACATAAATTACATTTACACTCACTGAAAGTGCCCTTAACCCTGCCAGTAATGTGTAAATGGCCTTTGGTGTAAATGAGAAACAGGCTCACTATAGAATTTTGTCATAAGGAAGTCAAAGTTTTGCTTTTTTTGATTTAATTTTAGAACCTTAAAGATAAATATTTCAAATGAGGAACTATGTGTACAAACACTGCTACTTGTTCAGGGGGTGTTCTACTTACACATACTAAAGATATTTAAAATATAATCTTTAAATGTTGTCTTGCACTGATAACTAAGTCTTTTCGCTTTCCCTTCCCCCCTTGTTAATTTAAGAATTTTAACATTATTATGGAAAAAGTATTTTAAGATAGTCTTTCTCTTTTAGGAACCTCATTATATAATATACAGCACTCTGAACGTGTTTCTTTTGAAGCGGAGATGGCCAAACTGAGTAATACAGTACTGCATTATGATATGTAATAATGGAATTAGAAGTTCATGTGTAGCATATCAAGTGTTTATTGAAATCCGACATGAGTTATCTTTCTTATGCAATTTTAATGGAAGAGAAGGCATCTTTTTGTTCTTGCAAAGATTAGAACAATTTAAAGTATGGCTTTTACCAAGTTTGTGCCCTAAGGACCACACTGGTTTATTTCTTTTTTCTATGGTAAGTATTTATAGATTGTTAAATGGAAGAGTAGATTGTGAGGCACTTTCAGTGTAGGATGAAGTTTGCTAAAAAGTGTATCTATTTGTTAAATAAATCCAAGAGGAGTGTGTCTGTTGACCTATCGCGTAGGAAGGCTCAGAGAATTCATCTTAGTAATTGCAGTCCACATATCATAATAGAGTAAATATATTAATTTAGCACAAGTCCAAACTTGTCAGAGTTATATGTAAATGAGAATATGGTATACTGATGGCAGTTTAAAATGGCTCTAGTTTGGCCAACTCTTCTATTTAATGTGAACCAGAAGACTTAAAATCAGATATTCACTATACTGTGTACTGCATTTTACAAATAAATAGTATCTCAGATGAACACGTAAAAACATCATTCGAAAGATTGATAAGACAAAGTTTGTGGACAGAAGTAATGTGTTCTAGGAAATCAAATTATATACCTGAAAAAGTAGACATTCTTTGAGGGTACAGGTCTGAAACAGTTGGTTGAGTAGAAGTTTTGATCTCCCTCAGGGAACAAACATGTCTCATAGACATCTGGCTGTCTTGACCTTAACCACATTACCACCACATAATATGGGAGAAAATGATATAATTTTTTTCAGGAGTGTTCTCTACCCAACTGGTAGAAATGTTGTCCTAATTATTGTTACGTAGAGAAAACAAAGTACTCAGTGTTAAATCTTCAGTGACCTCCCTATTAAAAATGTATTTTAATAGCCAGTTATTTTTAAGAATTGCCTGTCTTGTAAAGTAGTCAGAAATATTCAAGAGTACAATTTTTTTCTCCAGAATGTCAAGAAAATTCATTATATGATGAATATTTACTAGACGATTGTCTATCTATTTATCAATTTATCTATGCATCTATAATAAAAACTGAAGAACCATTCCACAAACATTTTTCTGTGTGATTCCATTTATTATATTTTTTTAATTAAAAATTCCTTCCATATTGTGGTCTTCTTTCTGCTTCTCAGAACAAAATCTTTCTTTTGTCAATTATCATGAGCACTTTTTCGTTTCAGTTTTTGGTCTGGTAGGAATGGATTTAAACATTTAGAGACAAATGCAACAACTGTGAGTTAAATAACTGCAGATATTTAAAGTACATGCAGACATCAGGCTTCTTGTAAGTAGAATACACACACATTTTTTGCACCGTGGCTACTTTTCTAAGAAAAATGAGCAACAAGGAATTAATCATCTACCAGCAAAAGAACTCCAAAATATTTCAATTTTTCAGTGTATGATGAACACTAGGTTTTTGGAATGTGGTTATGCATACAGAATTATCCATTAAGGTAGTCTGAAACAACATCTGGATGGGGCTTCTCAAAGAAACAGGTGAATTAAGATACTCTCTGACAGGATTGTTGCTACACTTCTGATAATGAAAATGGATTTTTAGAGCATGGATGGATTTTCGGTGCAGGGTTGGAAAATACATGTTTTTTAAAATCACAGATTAGGGTGTAGAATTCAATGAATCTGTCATAAATTGAACGCAAACCACATCTAACCATGCCTTGTGATAGTTGAAGTGAAGATACTCTGCAATAGCAAGCATAGTAGATAAAGAAAAATGTGTTGTATTTAGCAGAGAGGACTTTGGAATTATTGTGTAAATTCAACGTATATGTTATACTCTGCTTTACATGTCATAGAATTTACTTCATTAATGCTGCCCAAACACTTTTGGATCCTGCATCTAAAAAGCAGATTTGACACTTAAGCAATGTGGTTAATGCTGCCTAAATTAGAAGCCTATGCTCACCTGTTTTTTTTTTCCCAGAAGGTGAAGTGACTCTGAGGGCCTTTAAAAAGTAATTCAGAGAATGTGAGGTGGGAGCTTTGAGCCTGGGATCTGCGGGACAATTCAAGGCTTCCTTTCTCTCAGTGAGGAGCCAAGTGGCGCTAGACCTGCAGAACAGCAGTAATGGTGAGGTTAAGACAGCTAAGCATTTAACCCTGACCTAACGAACAGAATGTGTATATTCCATCAAAAACTTAACAGAGGTGGCCACCAGATACCTATGGTACTTTATAGAGAAGGATATATAAATGGGAGATGAAATGGGAGATGTTTAACTATGGCACATCAAAATAAACAGCATGAACTGCACATATAGTGTTACAACTCAAGGCTGTGGAATGCTTATACTTATGGACAATTTAATTCACCAATTGGAAAATGAGAGATTTTCACATGAGCATAATAATGTATAGAATCCTTTGTTGAACCGATTAAATATACACAGACACAGACACACACACACATATATATAAAAAGAAGAATAACTGTATATTAGATTCTTTGGCTTGAGGTTTCCTGTCATCTACTCTTCATTTTTTAGTACACTTTTTTAGTATGCTTGCTATCTTCCACATGGCCCTAAATAAGGAAACTTGTGAGTGGGATGCTATTTGATATGACACTTAATTTAGGTATCTATATACATGTCTACAGGTAATTTCAGTAGCTGAACTTCTGTTGTAGCCAGTGAATCATCAGCCTGGTCAGTGGTACCTGGAGAGTGATCCAGCTGGTCAGACACCTGAGGCTCTATTGAGTTGTCCAAAGAGAGGTGTTTAGCACCATTTGAGGTACTGTGGTGTTTGCTGCCAAGCCTTTAGCTGCAGTTCATAATGGTGTACCCTTATGGGTACAGGTTAGGTTCTGGCTCACACTTGCCAGCCCCACATAGATGTGTTGGATACACTCAGATAATGCTCAAAACTTGTATTTACACAAGTGGATGAAGTTCCCAATGTCTATAACATAGCCTACATATAGACAGTTAAGTTTATATCCTGATCTCAGGCTGAATCCCAGCCTTGTGACAAATGAGTTAAGTTTCGAGCCGAGTCTGATCCCTAAAAGTGGTGGGATTACACATACACAGTGGAGCAGACAGTACTGACAATGGATAAACAGGCATATCCTGGAGTGCAAACACGGGACTGACTGTGGAGTCTGTGATGCTAATAGTTTCTTGCAGCCCTTGCAAAGCTGGAAAAATCTTCACCTTGGATTTTAGGTTTTATTAGCAAGTCAACAAGCGGTATTGTTAAATATAATCAATGGATCACTCAGATAAATAGTTATCATACAGTAATTAACTTTAATTTATTCAGGAGAAACAACCTATAAACATACTCTTAAGAAGTTTTTCATAAAAAAAAAAGAAAATTGAAACATTGGTGGTCAGGTAAGACTTCAGGTTCTAACCCTGAGGAATTTAGTGAGAATTTAGTGAGAATAGAACTGTCTCTGAAAAGCCTGATTTTCCTAAATAGTAAACTTCATTTATTTATATTAATTTCAAACAAGGATGTTTAATGCCTCCATTCTCTCTCTACTGAGGGCATGATTTTGCTTTAAGGGGACATCTTGCTCTTGAGTAAGACTGTCTTGCCTTTACTTTGAACTGAAGGTAATATAAATTTAAGGATTAAGAGCTATATCTATATTTAAAAGGTACTGATGTATTTATTTTAATAAATTCATTTTTATCCATATAGTAAATGTACAGCTGGAATTTAAATTCATGTGGTTTTTTTCCATAATGCAGAACAAATCTGTTGGGTTTTGATGACCACAATTTTCACATGAAATTGGAGAGATAAATACCATATTACATTTGATTACAAAAATTATATTTGTGATGGAGAAAAATTTAGGTTTGGATGTGGGAAAATATGCCAAGACCAATGTGACTATGTAGCCTGTATAAACAGAACAATTTACTATATCACTGTATGTATTCACAGAAAAGCTTTCATTTCTAAATATAAAATGATTAACACATCATTTATAATGAGTTTGCATTGTAAGGGGTTATAATTAATTCATGCATATTTTATCTCTCTAAATATGCATATCATGATTTATGGAAAGTACTATGGAATAGATGATTACTAAGTCAAATTTTCTTTACAAGATTTTTTCATTTCAATATACCAACCTTTTGTTGAAAATTGCAACCTTATTGAGGAACCCAGAAATTTTTCCAAAATTAAATTAAAAGTTCTAAAGATGTTTTTATAAGTAACAAAAAAATGATATTTTGTTATGTAAGGAAATAAATAGTTTTAATTTTATTTGACTTCTTATTTAGAATTTGAAAACTAAATTTCACATTAATTCTTACAAATTAAATGGAGCAAAATGGAACAAAGCATATAATGGCCTTACTTTCATTTCATTATCTGTAGGATCCTGATTTTCAGTTAGCTGTTCAAACATTGTGGTGATGTTATTTGCAGACCAGACTGTGATAAACACTACTGTACTTAATGGTATGTCTGTAAAATATAAATCTTACATTTATTTTTCCTGTATGGTGTTGTGCAGGACTTACAGTTGTGTTCTAGTATGTGCAGAAAAACAAAAGCATAATGATTGTTCCACAAACTTATGTTTTAAAAGTCATATGCTATATAATGAACACCCTTTTCAAACTCTAGGTAGAATCTGAGGTGAGAAAAGGTAATAATCAGAAAGATGCAATTCTGTATTTATTCAGTTTTGACTGTTTTTTTCATGGATGATAAGGATGATATTTTAGGTAGAAGGTCTTTTTATGCATATAAAAATTGTGATGATAGAACTATCACTGAATATTCTTGAAAAAATGTATATTTTTTGTAAGCATTTTGTAAGCATTTTTAAAGTAATGCAAAAGATTTGCAAAGCAAAGGTTGGTAGCAGAATGTGGGGCCCTAAGGTTTAGGAATATAATTGAGAAAAACCAAGTTCAGGGATATCATTCAACTACAATAGGAATGTAAAGAAAAGCTGAGGAGAGTGGGCTGAAAATAGATCATCTAGGCAGGAAGCAACTGTTGTGCTCTATGACCATATTTCTTTCCCATGAGGTCAGAAATTCAGAAGGAGTTCCAAAGGCTGCTCATATGATATCTCATGTAATGAATAGGTCAGAGAAGGACAGAAGAATCCTTTACAATTCTGCACCTCATTGTAGTCAATGCATCATCAAAGACTCTTGATGAAAGATGGAAAGTTTCAATTGTTCTCTAAAGACTGAAAAAAATCTCTGCAGGCATTTGAAATGAATAGAACTGGGGGAAATTATAAGTCTGCTAAAAAGGAGATTGCAAACTCAAAGTCCTTGCTAAAGAACAGTTCAAAATATGATTTGACCCTGCAGGATATAAATATTCTCTTTTCTGTTACATTTCTTACCTAGCTAATTATGTATTACCTTGCAGTTTGACATGGCAGAAGGAAAAATCTATTGTGATTTTCTAAAATCCATATGAGGAGAATATGAACATGAAGCAGGGAGGTGGTATCCTTCTTTATATAATCTAGTGAAATTGTGTTCATTTTTCAATACCCAGACATCAAAAAGATATGACCAGTGTACAGAGAATTCAATTTAGTTTTGACTAATAGGATGTGATAACAAACTTTTGTACTGGAAGATAAAAGATTTCTTTTTAATATATTGCAAGGAATATAAAGTCGATGAAAGTAAGAAATGAAATATATTCCTATAGAGAGAGAGTTCCTGTTATAATGTATAACAAAATGGAGGAATTTCTTCAAGTAAGATACTGTTAACTAGGGTCAAAATGGTAGAAGAAACTATATAAAAAGAGCATTCTTGCATTAAGTGGGAAATATACGAAAAGTTATGATAGGCCTAATCTATTAGTTTTTCTTTCATTCTGTTTTTCTTTTTAAACATAATTTTGTGTTTGGTCATTAAAAAATCATTTATTTCAATTTAGGTAAATCCAGAAAAATTCTTTCAAATGACATTTATTAAGATAGTCCTGTTATAATTCATTATGATTTTGGCTGTAAAACAGGTGGCCATTCAGATATCTGTTGGAGCATTGAATGCAGAATAAAAGATAAGACAAAAACCAAATACCTGCATAACCAATAGAGCATGATCTCTTTTAAGCACACATGATTTCTTCGGAGTATCTAAAGGGAAAGCATGTGATAAATGTAATTTGGATAAAGATATACTGAAGAGTTGCTTTGCAAATAAGGCATTTTAAGATATAGATACTGCCTTTAGTTTTGGCAATATTCCAAATAGTTTTTTCAGCTCTTAAAGATTTTATTGCCAGTTGGATTAATTTTGATAATTTTTCAAGGACTGGAAATGAAAAGCAGATGAATCCACGATGTGCCCAATTACCTACTGCCTTAAATAGCTCTATTAGTTGAAATAATAGCAAGAACACTTGATGGCTGTTCCATTGAAGCTGTTGCTTTATGAGAAAAAGATGGCACACTGGGACAACTTGTCTTTCCCAAATGAGTCTCCCAAACTTTAATATGGGGCTAGAGGAGTATTCAGTTGCTATGGCTTTTGCATAATAAAGAGGATAACATGGGTTTTTTGAATTGTACTGGATGACACTATGGTAATTGGACAAAAAAATGTCAAGATTTGTAGATAATATCTTTAAACTTCTATACCATTCATAAAAGTCCATTCTGCCATGTTTCCTGTGTAAAATTCAACTACAGATAATGTTGCCACACTCTTGCTGGGAACTTTTATGACTTTACAGTGGCAAAACCAATGCCAAATTATAGTGTTCAGTACTAAACTGTCTACCAGATTGGAAATTATTATGGAAATTACCAAACAAGTGTTATGTAAAATTGGAATTCTTAAAGTCTGGCACTCTTTTTCAAAAATATTTGTCAACTGATGAGCCTGCAAAATTCAGATTATCACCCTTATTCTGTAAAATGGCAAAATAACAGAAAGAGAAGCAGCTGGAAGAGAAGGAACAACAGCAGGAGGGATCATAAAAGCACCAGTTTGGGGGTGATTTACAGCCTGCTCACTGGCTCCAACCTACTAGTAATTGCAGAGGGGACTTGAAAGGAGAACATGAGCATGAGAAGAGCAATAGGAAGCATTAAGCCATGACCATATGTAGAAGTGTTTTGAACTGACAGGTGATACAGAAACATATTTTCATAATGATCCTCTTGGGTGCCTATTCTTAGACAACTTTTTGCAACATACCTTAACTGTTCTTAGCTTGCATGGTAAGATTGGGATATACGCAAACGAAACCTTGCTGTAATTAGAAGTCATAATTATTTGGGGCAAGGAAATCTCAACAATTCATGATTAATTTTGGAACACGGGAAATCTGTATTTACTTTGTAGCCTATTAAGTCTGGAAATTAAGTTTTCCTTGCAGTAGGATATGCTGTTCTTTTGGCTTAAAAAACAAAAATAAGTGATTTGCAGGGTGGTGGGATTGCTTCTGCATGTGAAGGTACTTTTTCTAACCTAACCTAACCTAACTTAACCTAACCTAACCTAACCTAACCTAGCCTAGCCTAGCCTAGCCTAGCCTAGCCTAACCTAACCTCTGTTTTACTTAAATTGTATTTAAACATAAAATGCATTACAAGATGGAGGTTGTAGTAAGACCTTTCTACCTTGATGGAGTATACTGAAATATAATGAAGACAAGCTTTCTTGGCCAGTGTTTGCTTTTAGGGGCACTGATACCTGGGAGAGCCATGAGGTTGTGTCTGGGTGGCTTTGGTGATGCTCACTTCTGCTCAAGTCTGTCATTGTCACAGAATAACCTGCATTAAAAAGTATTGGCTTAACTTCAAGGTCATTCAGTATATACAGGCTTTGTATGAGCTTGGTCTCAGCGTCTGTAACACCTCTAACGATCTTGTCCCTGAGGTTTATGTCAAAATTTTACTGCTCAGACCATAGAGTCAGCCTAACTGCAATGGCCAGGATCCTGCAAATATCTGTAGTGCCAGTATGTACTTATATGGGGATTTTAACAATGATTATGATAATAATAACAGATAACAGATAAAAGATAATGGATAATAGATAATAGATAATGAATAAATAATAATATGAGGCTGAACAGGACAATGAGACAATTTTGTTGAAGAGGCACAATTCACAGGCTATCAGGAGGAGTTGATGAGGCATACAAAAATACTAAAAAGTTTCCCCATAATGCCACCACCTCATCAGCCTACAGGTCACCTATACTGTAAATAACCAATTGTGCTGTATTTCAGCCTAAAATATCTTTAATGTCTGGGTCTGAGGTAAGCACCTTATGACTACCCTCTTCTTTTTCCTAATCCTCATTCCTGCCTTAAAGAAGAAATCTGGTGTATTATTGTATATTCTATCTTCTGGACTCTAACAGAAGAATCCCCTCCTGTTTTTGCCTTTACTTCTTTATGAAAGACACTGTCTGCCCCTTCTGCACTTCTTTCCACCCCATTTGAAGTTCACCCAGATGTCTGCCCAAAGCCACACCACTCAGAGCAGCCACAGGGGCACATAATAATGCAGGCGTTAGAGCTTCTCAAACTCTGGTGGTCCTTGAGCACTCTGCAGTATGACTAAGAAAAAGTCAGCTATACTTAGGATTAGGCTGTATCATACAGCCTTCCACTTCTGGAATATGTAAGGTGCTAAGCAGGGAGCTGCTAGGAGAAGGAGGAGAAAAATGATGAGAAGATGAAAGATGGGAAGCCTGTTTGGACTCTGTGTATGGTGCAAGGACAGGACCCCACGTATGGTGGAGAAAACATGTCAGGTGTTTGAGAGAAAAATACTATAGCAAGCAGTCAGCTTAGCTAATAGAAAAACGCTGGCAGAGTATTTGTTCACATGGCCTGAAGTCAAATAATTTTCTGGCACACAGCTAAAGGATAGGATTTAATGGGCCTTTAGATAACATGCAAATATAATTTAATCATTACAAACATAAAGAAAAGAAAGAAGAGTGAAAAGCAAAAATACACAGACAAAATGTGGGTTTTTCTAGACTGAAATATTTATCTGAAAGTAATAAAGAAGAAAATAATCAAATTAAGCTAGAAAATTATGGGAGTATCTACCCTTCTTGGCAGCCAGTGCTTCTAATAAGGGATGCAGAGCTAGCAGGTGAGAAAGGAACCAGATTCACTCAGCAGTAGATCCGTGCTTGGACACTAGCAATTTCTTCTGCCTGTTATATGGCTTTAGAGACAGAGGTGGGGTATGAACTACCTGGAGCAGTCTGGTAGACATCGTTAAAAAAAATTTTTAAAAGTTAGAAGAAACAAGAAACAGTTACTGTCAAGTCTTTTTCCAGATACTGAAGAAGGAGCTTTTATCTAGACGGAGCTGAGCGAGGAATCATTCTTTACAAGTTGCTAAACAGAGCAGTTCCTGTAGATAGAGATTGTGGGCATAGCACAAGTGATGGAGGAAAGTGAAGGAATATGCAGGTTTTGACTGTGAAAATTAGATAGGATTAAGGCCAAACTGAATAACAGCTCCTGATGGATTATGGATGTATTCCATCCATGCAAAACCTGCTTTTGTGTTTGAAACAAAAACAGATATAAAAGAAGAAAAATAACAATCGTGGGATTGTTGCTTTTCAGTTGTTCAGCTTTTTCCTCAGGAAAAGAGGAGTCCTGAATACCTGACCACCACATGGCACTTTATCAAACAGATAACCCATCTCAGATCTAGGGTTGCTTCTTTACCTGTTTAACTGCTCTATACAAATAACCTGTGCATGTCTTCCTTGCCCTGAGTGTCATGTGCAACCTCCCTGTGTATAAAAGGGCCTGTCTGGCATAAATGTAAAAAGAAAAAGGCAAATGGGTAATTTGCAAATGACTGACTGACTAATTTAGGGGAGACTTTTCTGGGCCCAAGTGAATTTGATTTCATTGCATCCTTTCTAACGATGTTTGTACTTTATAATCAGTTTTATTCTATTCTTTATTATATATGCTACCTTGCATGTAACATTGTTAAAACAAGTTTTAACCAATGAAAAGAGACTCCTTGCTTCAATAGGTTTTATCTTCAGTGGTGAAAGAGTACATGAAAGGGAAAATGAGATAAATCACATTCTTGGACTTACCAGACCAGTCTTAGTGGTTCACCTTGCTGTAATGCTGGGGACTTGAATAGAACCCATTAGTTATAGCTAAGATCCAAGACCAAGCATGTACTTGAAAATTAATGATCTTCTCATTTAGTCTGAATTTGAAATAAGGTTGGATGATACTTAGGATAGTGTTTCCTGTTTCTTTACAATCACTTTAATGTTTCCACCTTTTATCTTCAACTTTTTTCTTTACGAAGCAGTATGTTTTATCATGACTCAAAAATAATTAAACTTGTAGTAAATTTAAATGGAGAAAATAATATATTATTTTTTTATACTTTAATTAAATATTGCATTTCGGCTCAGCAGGAGTATTCACTCCATGTAGAACTTTGTTCCATGGTTTGGAACTGTGGATGTTGCAATCACAGTGTGTCCCATGAGTCAGAGTAAGCTACAATACAGCTCAGACATAATCTGCTTTTTTCACAGCAACAACTCATAGAGAAGGCTATTTTTGCTTGAGAATTTAACTGAAATATGTCTCTGAGCAATAGGAGTGGATGCTTTTTTTTCTCCCTTGCTGACTTGAAGTTAATTACTGGCATAGCAACATGCATGAATTGACTGTGGCAAGCAATAACGTCTTCAACAGCTAATGAATAAACAGAAGAGTTTAGTTGGGTATGTTTTTAAAAGCTCTTACGTGGCATTTAAGTGCCTTTCTACAAAATACAATTTTCCTTGAAATATTAGCTTTGTCTTTTGTCTTTATAATGTCTGTGCTCTTCAGCCTACAATATTTATATTTATTGGATTTTTTATATTAAACGTTTTATGTTATATGAGTTTTATAATTTTCTGAAATACATTTCAAATGGTCAGTATTTAGCTGATCCATGTTGGAGTCAAACACATTAAGACATTGAAAGGCCTGTACTATAGAGAACTGTTTCTAGCTCATAACGTTTTATTGTGGACAATCACAAAATATGGTGTGGTTGGCAAACCCTGCATTGGTTTTTGAAATTACTGTGCTACCAGTATGTTCCAATCAATGAGAACCTCTGAGCCATGAACTTTTATTGATTTGTATTCTCCTGGGTAACATGAATGGCCTTCCTTAAGTCTTCCAATTTCACTATCATGTGGTTTTTTTTTTTTCCTGAAAACATAGCTGAAAAGAATAACAGGTTTATTTATGCAGTTGCTTTGTTGTCCAACTCTTCCGGAGCCAGAAACAAAAGTAAAAGTGCTAAAATAGGAATAGAAATGCAATGGTAACCATATTTTTGATTTCAAGACCGTTTGTTAGGACACCTATGCAGTAGTGTCTGACTTGTGGAAATATGTAATATCACATTAAACCTGTTCAGCCTTTTTTGAAACATTTAATTTTTCATTCTTTGAATGTCAGTATAATGTTTTTATTACTTTAAACTGAAGAAGTGACAAACCAAAATCTTAGTCATCCTACTGCATTGTTTTTATTAAAGATATTTGAACGGTAAATTTCAGCTTCGCAGCTCAATCCTAGTCAATAATGCCAAAGACCAAGGCAACCATGGCTATCTACTATGGGAATGAACAACTTACTGTTCTGATGTGCAGGACTCCTATGATTCTATGATTCCAAGCTACCTTCCAAGATCCTGTTTGTTAGACATACTTACAATACTGAAGTAGCAGCTCTGTAAGGAGTAAAATTTAACCAGAAATACCATCTGGATTATGTCTGAATCAGAATGATGGAAGTCTCTTCAAATAAATATTTGGTTCATGTTGAGCAGAAAAGAAGCTAATAAAATTGCTTATTTTTTCATTGAGAAAGATCTCATAGCTACTAAAACTTTATTATTTTAGGTATTTTCAGTCCTGGAATTTGGCTGATAAGGAAATACTGGAAGAGAAATGGAGTGAATTAGCTTCCAGAGAGCTCCGTGCTTCCCAAGTCTGTCTGTGTGTATGCAGCTGCGCTACTTCAGAGGTTCACGCTGATTCATTTAAAAGAAAACTGGAGAAGGCTACACATATAAATAGATGTATGCAGCAGGACTTGTTGAAGGTCACAGAAAGTTTGTGACAGAGCAGGGAATTAAACCAGCCGTTCCCTTAGTTCCAAATCAGGTCTATAATCATGAACTGCCTTTGCTTCCAGGTATCCAGTCAGTCCCTGCCTCTGCCAGAGATTTTCTGCATAAATTTGGCTCTGATCCACAGAAGGATTTATGGGCACATGTAAGAAACTGTGATCATCAAAATACCTACCTTGGCACCAACAGTCATCAGAAAATGTAACTGGGAACCTGCTTCTGTGCATAGGCAAAATTATCTTAGGCAATTTCAAGCTGAGCAGCTACGTGATTATCTCTTGTCAAATCCGAACAATGATCATTAAATTAGGTTTTCTTCTCACTAAATCCCCTTTAGGCCCTATCTGAAGACATGTTCTCAACACACCTATCAAACACTTTCTGGATGATATCCACACCTAGCATAATAGTGATAGCCAGTTTTATTTTTAAAAAAAGGTGGTAACTGGCACTTGCTCTGTTAATTCTCTTGAGTAATTGTTCCATAGCTCAGCACTGTAATGAAATCCCATTCCTAGTTTGGGAATAAAACTTATGGTATTTTCCTCATTTACAGTTATAGCTTATAACGTCTTTAAACAAAGTTCAGTCTTGCTTTATTTTTGCTTTATGCTGTATGTAAGAGAAAAAAGACTCAGTTTGCATTGAACTATTTAAGACGCTGTAAATGGTTTGCTGAAACACATTATGACAGTAAAGCTCAGTCTGAAAATTACTTGCTATAAGATGTATAAGGCAGCATATATGCCTAAGTCTATATAAATACACATATCAACAAATAGACAAATAGTTTCTGTGGCCGAACATTAACAAGCCTGAAGGGAATGTAAAAAAAAAATAAAGAATTTTTAATTATCTGTAACTGTAGACTTGACATAATGCCACAGATAAATACTTCTTTCTGTAGCTTTTGGAGAAGAGAAATTTAAAATTTTCTTCATTGATGTCATGTTTCTTCAAGTCTTTTAATACCATTTTCCAGTACAAATTACAGCTGTTCTCATTTTCATGTGTGTCTTTGGTTTTTGACTTCTTATAAAAACCAGCTTTGCTTCATTACTATTAAAGTTTATATTTTAGAGTTTATTTTAAAATAAAAATTTAAAATATAAAATTCTCTTATTTTTACTTGTTTGGTAACAATATTGATAAATCCCATATGGATTTTAGAGTTTATCATACCATAGAAGAAAAATTTATTATTGCATTTTTATTCTCATTAGTATTTTAGCTAAATTATTTGCTTCTCAATTCAAATGGCTTTTAATAATATTTTTATTTGAAAACACAAATCTACCCAGAAAAGAGTTTACATCTCTTTCTTCCTCTTTCAACCTTTTTTCAAGTGTTTATTTAAACAAGAATGTATCATTTATATATCTGTCTTCCTACCTAATAGTCACAGCCTGATCATAGACCTAGTGCAATCTTTAGACACACGTGAACTCATGGAGCCAAGTTCCTTTAAACTTTATACCTGATTTAGCCAAGCGAGTAAAGAAAGAGTTCTGCTAGATCTTAGTTGTATGAAAGTGCATAGTAGTGGAGTGGCATATATGTCAGGTAACATGTAATGTTGGCATGAACTTCAGTGGTTGTAGTGACAGTAGATAAAATTAAAAATTCAGGAACCTGGGGCAATAAATTCATTGGTCTGTAAATTACATGATACTGTGATGAATTTTTTCCTTGCATAGTATATGGTTGCACTTTCTCTCCTCCCTTGAATCTTCCTATTAGAATAAGTTATTTTGACAGCCAGAAGTGGTTGCTGAAGTGCAGCTCCTGTACTGATAGTAATGTCTGTCTTTTTTATCATAACGTGCAGAACACTTGCATTTTATTTAACGTGATTAATATACTTACATATTCTACAGTGGGTATATTGGCCATCATTTGCTCACAGAACTATCAGGAAAATGTCTATTACTTGGTAGGGGTAAGCCCCAGATAAGAAAAAAGAGACTTTTTTCCTCACTTAATTTTTTTTTTTACTGTTTACTAAAAGACAATAATCCATATAACATCATAAGCTCCCCAATAATGCCAGTGTACCCAGTATATAGGGAGACACCCATTTGGAAAAATGCTGCTCAAAATGTAATTGAGCCATATTCTTTCCTAAATGACTGTACTGTACTGTACTATATTGATCAAACCCAGCTACGCATAGTCCCTGAAATTGTATTAGGCAGCATGTTACTTGAAATCAGAGCCCTGAATCCTGAACATCTCATTTAGCCCTTATTCGTCAAATCTTAATTAAAAGTCTCACCTGTCTCCTAAACAAGGAGCCTATGTGTCCTCTTGCCGCCTATGTTCGGTGGTGTCAGCGTCCAATAATATTCCACACGAGGAAGGTTTAATGTTTAATGTCAGATTTACTTTACTTTGAAGGTATTTGTCATTACATGAGATTTTGTTTTAACAGAGTGATACAGCAATATACTCAAATCAGAACACAAGCACAATATCGCAATTGCGATATACAGTTGAATCACAATACCAACATGATTAGCATTACTGGTTCCTATATGCTCACCAGGTGTCCCCAGTCACCAGGAAGAAACATGTGGTTTAAAGCCAACTCCAGGCCGTTTCTCTTTTCAAAGCTCCTTTCAGTTTTTATACTTTACGTGGGGTTGATCCATGTATGCATTTCCCCCTCGCCCCATGCTGGTCTGGCTAGCTCAGGAAGACATTACCCGCTACTAATTATCTCAGGGAAGGCTGTTTATACAACCTGCAAACCCACTGGTACAGCCATATGTCTGCAACAAAGGTTACCCTCCAGTCCCCCATGTGTTAGATAAGTTGAGCTTTCTCTATGACTGGTGGTCATTCCTTACTTTCTTCCCTGAACTTATCTTTCTTGCCCATCTCCTCTGAGCCTTCTCCCATTGTGGGGGTCTGTTGGTCATCACAAGTGGAGGGATAGAGGCTGAATCAGACTTACATGGGATAATTTTCCCTTTAAAGTCACCTCTGTCTCTTCACTGACTACAGAGGGACTCACGGGCAACTGGTCATACAGCATTAGCATTTTTAAACAATTACTTAGTAAAGCGGAATTAACCTAGGCCTATGTACCTCCAGATAATGACCTCCCACTGGAGAGCTGTGTAATAGCTGATAATGCCAGTTTTTTAAGCAGATCAAAAGTCCTTTTTTATTCTATATTACAGTCACTCTTTGACTGCTTTATTCTACACTTAGTTCCGTGCACATTATAGACTAACCCAAGAAATGGTATGTAAAATCCCAATTTGGGGATTTGATCAATTGCTGTATTTTTAGCTTGTTAAACGTATGTGTCTGTTCTTGAATATATACATGCATTCCCCAGTTATGTGCATGTTCACTCTATGTGTGCATATTGGACAATCTGTGTATATGCTAAATGGTGAAAATATCATAGGATTGCATCACAAGATATCACAAGCTTCACTGTAAGAAGTTCGTGAGAAACAAAAGGAATTTTAATATCTCTCTACATTTAAATAGATGCATATTTTATTTGATACATTTCCTGGGATCATTACTTAAATAGTAGTCAAAGCATGCTGGCATTTTTCTGCCTACTAAGTATGAAGAAGTTGATTGGCATAAACTTACATAATTTTGCTCTAAACATAAGGAGCTCTACTCAACTTGATGTTGATAATATAAAATCCAGAAGTGTTATAATCAGTGGAAAAGGAACACAGTTGATTGTTTATCATGTTCTTTGAACCCACATTTTAAAAAATTTTTGTATTTTGACTTTTTGACTTCATGCTTACATAAGGAAAAAAAGAATCTGGTGCCATTTATTCCCACTACCCAAACATATGTAGTGGCAAACAACAGAGAATAGGAAAACTGCCTCTTTGTACGTAGTGGAAGTTGCAACATCAATAGAATTAATATTGATGAAGTTCTTAACTGATTCTGATTAGATTAGATAGAACTAAAAACTTTTGCTGCATTCATCTTTTATCAGGGACTAAAATTATTATAAGATGTCACAGGTTTCTTACTGCAGAAATCAAAAGTCATGAGTTAACATTATTTTGAGTGTCAAGATGTTATCTTCCATCAACAAACAATGCACAGCAACAGACAAAACCTTCTCAAGTACTGTTATTTATGCTTATATGCAAACTCTTGTTTTCTCCTGTAACGTGACTTGACAAAATGGGTTGTCATGATGGTATAAATATAATTCCTAATAACCGCCTATGTCATATTTTATCTGCTGCAAATTTTTCATTTTCCAAACATTTGTAAACCGTATAAGTATGAAATTAGGGAATTACATTCTCCTTAGTTACACAGGTCATTCAATTATATTTTTTGTCAAATCTATATAAAATGTTGTCTAATCCAAGTACATTATTATTTTAACTTAAGTGACTTCTAAAATGCCCACTTGTGAAATAGTCCAGATATCAGGTCCACACATTCTAATGAATAAGCATTTTTATCTTTGTATCTCATCCCCAATTAACATAGTCTCTCTGGGTAAAAAAGACCCCGTATGTATAATTCTTATGTCAAATAGACACTTTCCAGTTTCCTAGATCTCACTGGGACTTAATTTTTCCTTCTTGCATTTCTGTAAAGTTAGAAGTCTTATTATGTCAACAAAGGTCTCCTGGTATATGCCATATTTATTCAAACGTCATCCAGAGACGTTTTCAAAGATTTTGCCCTTCAAGACCTGACTGTGCCAATTACCTGATCTTTTATGAAGTGCTGGGAATCTGCTTTGTTACAAGTCACAGCGTATCTTCCTGGCATTTTGCAAACAAACCTACCCGCACTTCAGTTGTGCTCAGAGCTGGCTAAAGGCCAGCAAGCTTCAATCCGAAAGCTGTGTGTCTTTGTTAGCAAGGTGCTGGACTCTCATTAGGATTACCATGTTAGCTTGAGCCCACAGCCCTCAGATCAGGGCTGGCTGGCATCCATCCAGCTTGGAGCACAGGTGAAAGAAGTATGCAAGACCCAGAGGGTAATACTGAAAAATAGAGAAGTTCACATGTGAAGTGTACATAGATATTTAAAAAAAAAAAACAAACCCACAACAAAGAACCCCCAACAAATCCAAGGGCTAAATTTTTGTCAAATGTATGTCAAATTGTTATTTGAGTGTGATCTTTATTTAAATAATAAGTAAAAATCAGCTATCCAGTTCAATATAGATGTTAGAAACTGCTGGATACATTAATGTTAGTATTAGTTTACAACTATGGTTAAACAGGTCAGGTTTTCCCACCATAGTTCAGGGGGTTATATTACTGAGTCTTCATTTAGTAAGGTACTATTGCTGTTTGCAATACCCAGAATAACTAGAATGACCTGCATAGAGCAGGTAGATATAGCATGGGAGATCTACACGGTTCTGGAGCAGCAGCTGTTGACCAGATGTGATACCTGACAGCATCTCAAATAGCACTAGGCATGTGTTTAGACAACTCAAACAAGTTCCTGTTCAATACAATTAGTGATGCATACAAAGCGATTCAGCTGATGAAATGTACTTTTGAGGTGAGTTGCTTTCTTGACTCCACTGAGGGAGTCACCCAATCTCCAGGGCGTGATTTGGTTCCCTAGAAATATGATACTGGAGGCAGGCACAGGCTACCAGGTATGGCACAGGGCCTATAAGGTACTTCCATGTATCTGCAGCAGCAGCTGGAAGATAGTCTTCATATCTAAATTTAAGTATCTCAATCAGGGGCTGACTTCCTTTAAAATGTTTTAAAACTGCATTTTAACCATTATATTTTTTATACAAAGTTTAGTTTCATAGAGGTAATTTATATCATGGCTTGTGTTTTCTGTGCAAATTTGTTGGTCCTAGTTCAAAAGGTTAACTAAATGGATTAAATTGAGGAGCATTCTGGATTAACTTGAATACTCTTTAATGAACTAATCTCTTTGACTCTCTGTCATATGTCATGTCAGCTCAGCTTCAGGCACTTGAAATGTACTACCTATAGGGTAGGAGTTCAGTTCAGAAATGTAAGCATGTATGGCACATGTCTCATGCCTTTTTGACATCCTCCCAGTAGTCTGTTACCTATATTGATGAGATTTACATGGGTCTCACACAGGCTTTGCTGTTGAGGTACCTAAACATTGGTGCCTTGCACTGTTGGGGGCACTCTGGGTACCCTGCATCCATGTGCCAGAAGGGTGCAGGTCTCCTCCAGCACCTCTGTCAGATCTGAAATCTGGTCTGTCTAAGGCATCCTAGGCTTTCAAAATGACACTAGGCACTTGTGTGTGAGGATTTGAACTACATCCTAGATGTCTGCAGCTGAGCTAAGGCACCCTAGGTTGTCCGTATATATAGCTGAAGCAGAGAAATAACACTTCGGGACATGGTCGATCTTCTAATTAAAGGAAAAGGAAATCTAAACAATTAGTGCAGAAATAGTTAAGTGGATTGACCTAAAAGCTTTTCAGAAAGAGTTTAGCTCTTTAGAAAATCAAATCCTAACCCAGTGTGTGGCCAAGATTGTGACTGCACGATCCATGCTATTTGCGAGATAAATCTGTGTTAACTTTAGAGACTGTGAAGCTCTCAAAACTCTTCCATTCCTTCTTGATTTTATTTTCCATAGATCACAATGTGGGCTGCAATATAATAAAACAACACAGGTAGCTGGAACCATTCCAGAACCAGTTAAAAATTAATGAATAACTACAGATTACAGAAAGGCAGCAGAAATGCTCAATCCGTGGTTGGGAAGAAGAGTGTGTATTAGTAAGCACTTTTCATTGTAAGTTTCTCAAGTCAGTCCCTCAATAACCAAACTTTTCAACCTACGCTTGTCAGA
The DNA here is from genome assembly GCA_013400755.1 of Pelecanoides urinatrix. NCBI lineage: Eukaryota > Metazoa > Chordata > Aves > Procellariiformes > Procellariidae > Pelecanoides > Pelecanoides urinatrix. Next base: position 101,118 of record VZTQ01004671.1, on the reverse strand, counting down.
GAGAAATACAGCCAGTCTGACCTTGCCTTTCCATCAGTTTCCATCCATGCTTGCTCTCGTGGCAGATCTCCTTCACACAAAACTTGCTATTGGTTTGGCCCTTGACAATTTTGCAAAACATGTCTCCTGGTACTATTTATTGATCACAATCTATGAATAATAGTTAAACAGAATGAAGCACAAACTAGAAAGAAAAAAATATTACATTCATTAAGCTCATGTCATCAGGAGCAAACTGGCAAAGAAAACTAATATTTAGTTAACATTACATGTATGATATATTTCTGCAATTCAGTATAGAACTTGACTTAATTCAAACATATTTAGAAATTATATAAATGTATTTATATAAATTATAATAGAAATTGCAGTCAAGAAACATCATTAAAATCTTGATACATTACTTCTTTTTTTAATTTCCTCAGGACTTAATTATATTACATCCAGGTTAAAAGTTTTAAAAAAAAAAAGAAAGACAAGGTTCCCCAAAGAAGATAGAAGAAAGAAAGCTAGGACTCCTCACTTACTTGGTAGTAGATTCTGTTTCCATACAAAATCTGACCATACACCTAACTTTTGTTGAAGGTCCAATTTTATCTGAATATTTGGTAAATAATTGATATAANTCACACAAAACTTGCTATTGGTTTGGCCCTTGACAATTTTGCAAAACATGTCTCCTGGTACTATTTATTGATCACAATCTATGAATAATAGTTAAACAGAATGAAGCACAAACTAGAAAGAAAAAAATATTACATTCATTAAGCTCATGTCATCAGGAGCAAACTGGCAAAGAAAACTAATATTTAGTTAACATTACATGTATGATATATTTCTGCAATTCAGTATAGAACTTGACTTAATTCAAACATATTTAGAAATTATATAAATGTATTTATATAAATTATAGTAGAAATTGCAGTCAAGAAACATCATTAAAATCTTGATACATTACTTCTTTTTTTAATTTCCTCAGGACTTAATTATATTACATCCAGGTTAAAAGTTTAAAAAAAAAAAAGAAAGACAAGGTTCCCCAAAGAAGATAGAAGAAAGAAAGCTAGGACTCCTCACTTACTTGGTAGTAGATTCTGTTTCCATACAAAATCTGACCATACACCTAACTTTTGTTGAAGGTCCAATTTTATCTGAATATTTGGTAAATAATTGATATAATTAATTTCCCTTTTTCTCTGGGGGCAAAAAAGTTTCTGTTGATGTTCAGATTTCTGTCATCTCCTATGAATTTTGAAATTACAAAACCAGTTTCTTCCAGAGAAAAAAAATTAAATTTTATGTCCATGCTGCACTAGCCAGTAGTTTTGATATCTCTTTTTTTTTTTTTTTTTCAATAACTAGTGAAATCACAGATAAATAGAGGAATAATTGTCCAATGTTTAGGTCACAGCTTGAGAACTGAGAAATTTAAGTTCGATTCCTGGCTTTATTCTGACTTCTTTTCAATCTCTTTCTCCAAAATAATAATTTTTTTTATGTATGCTTCTTTCTTAAACATCGCCAAAGTGAGTTAGAGTGTTCAAAGGCTCTGACAGTACCCTCCCTGCCTGCCTCTGTAAGGGCTGTTAAAGCTCCTGGAAACATAGTTGAGATGGAAGATCTAAAGCAGGGTGTCTAAAGGAGTCTGAAACTACTTCTCACCATCTTAACAATGGCTTTGATTTCATAAACTTGGGTGACACCTGTCAAAATCCACCTAAGACGAAAGAAAGTTGGGGTCCCAGGGCAGGACGTGCATACGCCTATCTTGGTGTATGGGCATCACACTCATTTAATAACATCAGAGGCTGTTTAGAAACTCCCTGTTATAGCTTCTGTTTTATAATATTGCTGCTATATTTAAAAAACACTCCAACAAATAAATAAAAAATAAGGATATATCAGCACCTCTTTATTTCAATATTTGTCTAAGATGTCCAATACAACGATATTACAAAAATAATCCTATTTGCAATCGAGGTCTACATTTTCGTCTCTTTGCCCGGAGAGGGGCCTCTTTCAATAGACTCATTGAAAGATCAGGACCTTAAATTGAAAATTCCTTTGAATGAAGAGCATAAGATTGGGTCTTGATTATGTCAGAAAATATAGATTGCATTAATACTGCTCTCTGTGAATGCTACAAGCTGAAAAAATTATTCAGTGCCATTTGGTGACTCACTCCTATTCTGAAAACCAAGTAGCAAAATCAATGACCTGAATAATGAGTATTTCTGAGATGTTTGACCCAAGTGTTCTTTCTGACTTATTTGGTGTGTTTCTCCTAGATTGGTTGAAAAGACATATCCTGATGAAAAATACATCCCAGTACTCACTCAAAATTAAGTGAGAAGCAGCCAAAAAGGTTGAAATAATAGGCCATGTTACTATAATTCTTACAATAAAGGGCACATTAGAATTTTGACTTATTTTCTTGTTTGTAGAGCTCAGCCGTTCAGATGAAATTGCTGCTTCCAAGCCTTGTTAGAGTGTTTACAGCAGACTCATGGCAGTACAGGATTGCCAGCATCAAATCACAAATGGGAACTCCACAACTTTTCCAGAACCTATTCCAGTGCTTCATAGTACTTGTGAAAAGGTTCCCTAATAACTCATGTTGGTGTTTTAGGCTTTCATCTACCTCATATTAAAATGTATTTTGTATAATTAGTTGAATCAGACCTTATGCATTAAGGATGATGCTCAAGGGGAAAAAAAAAGTATTTCTTTATTTGTATACAAATATTTTTAAATGGTCTGAATATTGTTGTTTCAACAGGTATTTTATTGGCAGACTGCAGTCTCCTAAGGAAAATATAAATTCAGTCTGAAGAATGGCCTTAAGGTGGTGGGACTAAGGCCCACTTATACTATACTTATACTATATAGTCCCCAGAGAGAGGAGAAAATTGTCAGTAGCACTGCATTTAAAGAGGAAAGCACAGCAGTAGATAAATGTAATCAGACAGATGCTCCAAAGCAGGAGAATAAGCATGGAAACAGCAACTGAAGTAGTCTAAAATGCAGTATTTTTTTTCACGCACCATGACTGCAGTATGTGTTACCTTTGTCTGAAAGGCCTATATTGATGGGGTTATACAAGTGGGTAGTGGGACAAAGACAGGAAAAAAGTTGGATGGAGCTATCGGTCCACAGAGGCCATCAAATAGTAAGAAGTTACCAGAAAAATAACCGGAGTACGTTTACACCATTAAGTAAAAGATGTGTAGGCAGCAAGCTTGAGTACTATCGTGGTTCATCCTCATGACTAATTTGTTAGCCCACTCTCTGACTTCATTTTGAATCACTCAGTGCTATGCACAATATACGACAAAGTTCATTCGAGGAACCATTCCTAAAAGATAATGCCTCCAGGTACCCTCACGGTACATCCATTGCATGCCCTCGGTTTCATGCAATAAATATACCTCTCTGGCAGGTTGCCACCTAGTACTCACAGTGTTTCAGTCAGTCTTATTTTAAAAATCGCACAAAATTATAATGGATCGCAGAACCTCAATAGACCAAAAAGAGGCTCCAGGATCAAGTTCTGTGTAATGTGGACATAGCCGACCTGCTCTAGGGAGAGTACATCCTCAGTACTTGTGGCCACAAAAACCGTAAGTGCTATTGGTCACAAACCTCTATTATTTAACAAGATATATCAATGAATTAAACTCCTCAAGGAATGAGAAGAAATGCCCTTTGGGTATAAGAAAGGGTGAAAAATCTTAAGTTCTTAAAAATCGTTCAGACAATGCCCAGGAAGAGGGTACCAGGCGTCTGGTAAAGAACAATGCCAGTATGAATTTAGTGAGGAGCAAAACCTGATCTGGAAAGTGAAAGCCTTCCATGAGCTTTCAGGGCTACAGTTAGGAACTTGGGGGACAACAAGGGATTTGTCCTCAACTACTACTAAGAACTAAAATAAGACAATACTGCTATCTTGAATTTTGCCTGTCTTTAGAATGGCAAGCATTACCATGCTATTCAGACAAAATGAGAATATATCTCACAGAAAAATTTCAAGGCTATGCTAGTGAGGCTGTGCAGTAAACACGCATAGGCTGAAAGAAGACCACGTGGCCTGAAATAAACAAAATATTTTTTTCCAGGTATGAAATGCAGAACAGACTCATGAGCAGGAATGAGGAGAGCATGTTTTTAGAAAAGTAGAATTAGCCATATAGGACAAATAAACAAACGACTGAACAGAACCAGAAGCATATTCAAAAGTATCAAAATTAAGTAATAACCAGAAGCTTTGGGGAACTTCTAGAGGAAGAAATGTAGAATCCAAAATGAAGTTTTTCTGAGGGGCAAAAGTTTTCCTTATGAGGCAGTTTTGAAACCACACTTTCAGAGAATGTAACAGAAATGAGACTTTCTTATCTCATATTTGCATTCTGAAAATTACTGCGTCGATATTATGATGTTTTTCAAAGATCTACCGGTTACTCTGAAAGTTATTTGGTAGATTTATTCACAGTGAGAACCTTAAATGCAAGAAGAAAATATGCACTGTTAACTTTTTTTCTTGAAAAAAGTATTTAGGGTCTTGAGGGAGGGACCATATTTCTAGCACACAAATGTAGGTATTTTCCTAAAAGTATGCATCCTGCAGTTCTGAGAACAAGCCTGAGATTAAGGGATTCCAGGGATTCTGACAGAATATGATTTGAATATTTTTTTTCTTTTAGTGAATTTATTCTAATTCCTTCTGTGTAGTTGCTCTCTGTTTAGCTCCTCAGTATATTCACAAAGCAAACTGAGAATTATGTATCAGTGATGCTTTTGGGTTCAGAGATTTTCTTCATCTCATATATAGAACTTGTTGTCAGTCTTTACTACCACTAGGAAAACTGCTTTCAGCTTGGGTGGATTGAATGAAACCTCCATGCTTTGCTGGAGGGCTTAAGGTAGTGTTTGACAGCATATAGGAGAGTTTAAGATAATTTAAGGAGAATTTAAGAGTTATGCTTAACACTGAGCTTCAAGTATTTGAATGTCTGGTTGAACTGCAGCCAGAGAACTTATTCTTAATTCGTCCACAGAGTCTGGCCCACTTAATGGCCAACACTTAAGGCAGAGAGAGCTGGCAATTTTCTGCTCTGTGCAACCTGTTCACCAAGGTCTTCATGCATCTCAATTATTATTCATAATCACAGAACTACAAATTAGTTGATATGCTAATATTTGTTATTAACAATAGGTAAGTATAAACAAACGTCTGATGAAATAGTTTTCTTTAGGAGAAAGATGGTTTGTCAGAAATGAAACATGCATAGGCTCCTAACTTTTTTCTTTGTGATCTAGTCCATTGGAAACCCTGTTGCCCTCACCAGCTTTCTGCTGTCTCTTCTGATTTGTGGGGCTCTGGGTTGTTCTTAGTACCTGTGTGATTAGACAGGCCATTTGTCTATGCTCTTGACCTCCCAGCTACAAAGTGGTAGTCATTCTACTCTGCAAGGATGCCACTCTACAGAACAAATCATTCAGTTGTAGGTAGGTCCTCATCTCCTGGAACTTGCCTGGCAGTTTACAAGAAAGCAAAGTTCCTAGGCTGTTTAGCATCCCATTCTATTATTTAAGAAAATTATTTTCTGCTCAAATCCACTGAGCAGAATAAACTGTAAAGTGATCTACTTTGTGAATGGGCTGTTCAACTTTCTGACTGTCTTAATTAATAACAAAGTAGCCAAATAGTTGGTAGCAGGCCCAGAATTTTCAGAAAAAAAGTCTTTTGTTAATAACATAGAAAGCCTACATTTTTTTTACAGTCTTCTAATCTGAAATAGAATTTACGCACACAAAAAAGTAATTTTTCTGCTGAGGGAAATCCCAATTACCACATGTTACAATGATTGGTCTGAAGATTACTGATCAATAATAAAGAACTGTATATATGAGTAACACTGTGAAGAAAGTAATACACAATTCAACATCAAGAAATGAAAAATCAGTAACTATACATTCACGTAATCACAGAATGGTTGAGGTTGGAAGGAATCTCTGGAGGTCATCTGGTCCAACCCCTGGTGCTCAAGCAGGGCCACCTAGAGCTGGTTGCCCAGGACCATATCCAGATGGCTTTTGAATATCTCCAAGGATGGAGACTCCGCAACCTCTCTGGGCAACCTGTGCCAGTGCATGGTCACCCTCACAGTAAAAAAGTGTTCCTGAAGTTCAGGGGGAACCTCCTGTGTTTCAGGTTGTGCCCATTGCCTCTTGACCTGTCACTGGGCACCACTGGAAAGAGCCTGGCTCCCTCCTTTTGGCACCCTCCCTTCAGGTATTTACATACATTGATAAAATTCCTCCGAGCCTTCTTCTCCCCAGGCTGAACAGTCCCAATTCTCTCAGCCTTTCCTCATATGAGAGATGCTCCAGTCCCTTCATCATCTTTGTGCCCTTCCTGTGGACTGTCTCAAGTATGTCCATGTCTCTCTTGTTCTGAGGAGCCCAGAACTGGACCCAGTACTCCAGGTGTGGCCTCACCAGTGCTGAGTAGAGAGGAAGGATCACCTTCATCAACCTGCTGGCAACACGCCTGATGCAGCCCACTTTGCAGCAAGGGTACGTTGCTGTCTCATGTCCAGCCTGGTGTCAGCCCCCAGGTCCTTTTCAGGGAAGCTGCAGATAACATTATCTTCTATTAAGAAATAATTGCTAACAAAAAGGGATGTATTCCTAAATAATTGTATATTCTAGACAGGTTCTGAAGTGTTACTGAAAACACTAATGGTTAATTCAGTTTTTTACAAGATACTGAATATCTGCCTTACAGTTTATTGTTCATCTCAGTGGATTCTATAGATAGCTGATTTAGTCACATCAGACTTTCAATAAAGTGAAGATAGCGTGCTCCTTGAGACTATTGTCACTTAGATTCATAGACAAATGATATTATGTTCATTTTAAGCACTATAAAAATAATTAAAAAGTTACATTCTAAACTGGGGCTGCATATGTATTATTTGAAATGGGTCTAAAGTGGCATTTATCAAAATTCTAGAGTAATAAAGTCATCTCCTTTAGCAATCTCATTTTTTAATATCAAAGCAATTGTTTCTGAGGCATGTATTACTGCTGACCCATATGTTGCCTCCAAGCCAACAAATATATAGAACTACGTATCTCATTGTATAAGGTAGAGACTTGGAGGGGTGGAAAGGATATTTGCCAGGAACACAAACTAAATATGGTTGTATTTGTGCTCTAATAACCTGCATACCTTATATTAAGGACTCAAAATTCTACTTTTCTTTTCCTTTCATTTTTACTCTTTAGATCCAAATCCATAACGATGAAATATATCATCCTTTTTTTCAAAAATCTCCATGAACTTAACTTTGTCTTGCTTCTTTGACACAGCCTGATCATTCAGAGCTACTCTCTTTTCTTCCTCAGTTTCTAGTCCAACCCTCCGTACATCAGAAGTTTGCATGACTCTTCATTTTGCTCCATCTATTTATTGCTTGCCTTTATACGGTACATACTCTTTAAACCGTTTGCCACGTTCCGTTTCACCCTTGGCTATAAAGAACCTATTTCAGGGATAAGAGTGTCGCAGAGCTGAATTCCAGCTCAAGAAACAACTTCTTTAGGCTTCACAATTTAAAAGATTTGGCTGTTTTATATGCAATATGCAACCTGTTAAGTGTTACCAGAGCACATGTAACTGATTAGGATGCATTTAAAAAAAAAAAACAAAAACAACAAAAAACTGAGGAGTATTTGGTGCTGTTAAAAAGGTAGTTTCCTGCTTCCTTCAATTCAGCAGTTAGAAGCATGCTACCAGGGTAGGGAGTACGGGTCATTTCTAATGCCTGTGGGTTCAGGGCCACTGCTCATCTCAAAATCCACAGGGATATACGCCACTGCAGGCATCAGAAAAGGCAGCTCTCAGTCTGTCCCACTGATATTTCTTCAGTTTGTATGGAGTAATTTGAGATTCACGAGCTGAAAAAACATAGCAGGAATGACCATGGGCCTCTAGCAAATGATTAGGATGGCTTGGTAGGAACTAGATGTCAAAGTCACAATTTCTGCTGTCATCAATATTTCATCATTTTATCCAGTAACTGTAAAACAAAGAATATGTACCTTTGTATAAAGCTATGGGAACTTTTACCTTTCTCCATTTCCTCTCCAACTATTAACAACAAACCACAGTCCTTTTTCTCTCTGGCCAAATGTGACTCACTGACTAATACTCTGTCAACAGAGAGGAGAGTTTCCTGTAGCCAGCTCTTTCTTGTGTTACAGCGTGGAATAAATCTGAGGCACATCAGTCATTATGTTTAATCATCTCAGTTGATAATGAAGTAGGGTAAATTCCACAGAATCAATAGAATTTATATAAAACAGCCCAGTGAAGAGAAATAATTTTTAGGCGGCTTGAAATTTGTGTGTATTGATAAAGATAAAATTATGTTTAGCTCAAGAAACTTACTAATTCCTGTTTACCAAAACTGACTGTGCTGGCCATTGTGAATGCCTTTCTTAAACCGCTCTCTCTCCAGAGATTTTGCATAAGAAATTAGGCTGTGGTTTTCCTGACATCAGCCAATGACCTAAAACTTATGACTAAAATGTCACTGCAACACTCTTGTAGTGTTGAACACCTAGTTTCCAGTTGCTTGTACAATGTTAAATCAGGAATATAATGACACAAATCAGGAATATAATGACACAAATGAAAACCTGCTTTCCCACATCCCGTGATACTGAAGCATATTTTTTTCTCTCAGTGAAGGTCCTCATTTTTACAATGTTTTTAAAATCCAGCCATTGTTCATAAACATTCTGATCATTTCATTAGGGTCCAGGATACAGGACAGAGATACTTAAGTTTAGCTCAGTATGTAGACCATAACAGGAATGTACATGTCTATACACATTATATTTATAACAATTAACAAAAATACACATTATATTTATAGTTATAATAAAATTATAACTATACACAGAAATTATGTATATTTTTGCAACACAAGATTAATTTAATATTTTCAGACATGTAATACTTGCTGCAGGGTGCTGTTTCCCTGAAGAACAGTTTTGGCAACACTTTGACCCCATTTTCTTGTCTTCTTTTGGCAGCTTTTCCCATAGGGAAGATAGTCTGTTTGACTTACATTATCCTTGAACCCCCTGTTACTTACTTGACATTAATTTCTGTAACCAAGGCAATATCACAAGTGAAGTTAAAAATCAAATCTCTGAGAATAGCCTTGTCTAGATTGATTCTCCCTTTGGACTGCATACTAAGCAGTCACACAGAACTTTCAAATATACACCAGACAATAGACTTCCTCTCCTTCCTATTCCAAAGGAAGAAGGTGTAACCCTTCATTTCTTAGGAAGAGCTTTAACTTCCAGGAGTCCATTATAATCTATATAAATTTCTCATAGGTTTTGTCCTTCCATTTGTCAGGATCTACTGAATATTTCAGTAAATGAAATACTTTGAGCTTCCCTAGGAACAAAAAGGAAGATAAAAGCTTTTCATTAGCTGCACTGTTTTCTAGAATGCACTGAACTGCATGTTCCAGAAAAAATGCAAGGTTCTTTGACATCCTACTGATGCTCAGGTATACAGTTCCCATTACTACAACAGCTAGACACATCATAATATTTAACTCCTGTCTTTTCATAGTGTCTTCCATGACACAGATAAGTAAGAATTACGATGACTTTACAAATGGAAAAATAAAAACCAGAGGGAATAATAGCCTTGCTGCAGGAAGCTGATGACTTCAGCAATGAGTAGTCCAAGGCTAATGCAATCTCATTTCAGTTTAGTTATTTAAAAATTCAGTATCATATCTAGACTAGTTGTCTAGGACACATGTCCAATGGAGATGGCAAGTCATCCTTTCATCCTACCGTAGGTGCTGTATTTTCCTCAAGAGGCCCTTATCTCTCTTTTCTCTTCCCCTACTCTGTAGGGGAAGTTTAGGCAATAGATGCTTAGGCAATAGATGCCTTATTTTTAAGTAGGTAAAGATAGGTAAGTGCAATAGAATTGATAATCATTTTGTCATCTTCCTCCTTCTTATGGGGGCATTCTTAGGGGAAAACTATGTTATATTTGTCTAAAATCTCTATTTTATTAAGATTTGGTTGAATAGGAAGAAGAAGGTGAAACTGAGTCACTGCCACATTTTCATTGTAATTTTGTCACAATGGAGCAAAACAAAGAACAATTACACAGATTCATGTGACAATAAAACCGAACCAATTATTTTCATTAGGCCTTAGAAATATGATCTTCTCTATCCTTCTGTAAAAAATATTTTTACTACTGTTGTCCCATGAACCTTTATAGACTGAAGAGAAAATAAGTGCATTTACATCCACTCATTTATATCTAAAAGAAAACAATAATTTAATGTGAGAAGTGCAATTTGTAAAAAGAAGACACAAAAAGGGGTGGCTGGGAAGAAAGGGAGAACCAAAAGTTTATTAAAGCTCTTAGCCTCCAATATGATCCCTATCTTTAAAGAATTTAATATTAGCTGTGAAGGCTTTCTTAGCTTATACATTTATTGGTTGTACCCACAAAGGGTAAAGAATGAGTTCATCTTTTTAAAGAAGCATTAAATGATGGTGCTACATCATACGTGCATGCAAGTACCATTGGGCTGAAATGTTGCAGAAAACACTGAAACATTCCTGAATCTGTTTTTATCCCTTCTCATGTCCCCTGTACGGTGATGTGCTTTGTATATAGTGTTTACATTATTCCTATTCTGTCTGATATTAAGAATGTGCATCTAAAATATGCTTTTATAGCACTGTGATTTTGTCTAACAAAATTTGAAATGAAGGATGCCTGTCTTAATAGGCCAGTTCAAATACCTTCCTTGTGGCTTCACTGACAACCCCTCAGCCTTCTCCAGACAGTTCGGTTGATTACTCAGCTACAAGTGGCTTCTGAAATTGGAGCTCTTCCTGCATATGCCACTGTCTTTGAATATGACTTTATTTAAAGCCCATATTCTTTGTGAGTTGTCCTGAAATACTTTAAAAACTACCCATCATGCCTCTCACGGAGGGTGAGAAATGTCAAAAGTTAAGGCAACCATATTTATCTTTGCTCTTCCGCTAGTTAAAGGCCAGTAAAGAATGAAATCTTTACTCAACTGTAATTGATAAAATATGGCATTTGAGAAAGCGCTTAATTTCCCATAAAGATTAAGTAACAGTAGCACATAAATGGCATTATACTGTAATGCTTGTTTCTATTATTTAATAGAATACAGCATGTTGTAGAGCTTCTGATCCATAACTCTGTATTTGATCTTCACATGAGCTGTTCACTGCACTCTGAGAAGAGGCAATGCAAGTATTTTGCAAATCAGGTAACATGCACCCTGCAAAGGTGCTGTGAAAAATAAAGCTGTGAAATAAGAAAACAGTTATAGATTAGTTGCTGAATAAAATTCCAGTTGGTGACAAAACTCTTTTTCAGTAAAAATTAAATAAATCCAAATTGTATAGTAATACAGCTGTGGACTGATATTCCAGTCACACAGATGTACATGACGTAAGCATACTTACGTAAGTGTAAAACTGGTTTGAATGAAGAGAGAATTATGCCCTGTATCTCCTCAAGATAATGTTGTATTCTCGAGGATTTTACAGTATTGAAAACAGGAACAGATTGGGTGAAAGCATTTTGTTTGTGAAAATAAAACAAAACAAAACAAAATAAACACCACGCCATAAGCACATAGGAGTCATAAAACATCGTGTGTTTGATACGTGTCATCGATTCCTAGTTTGCAGCATCATCATTCATGCATATTTAGATAAATTAAGATGATATAATGAATCCAAAGCCACAGGGACGGATTGGCCACTTACATTGATTTTTTATTAATCCACCAATCTTTTGCTAACTCTGAGTGTACTCCGGCAACAGAGAGGGCCAGTAAAAAGCAGCTTCACTGCCACAGGGAATTTCACTGTTTAGAATAAACAGGAAAAGGTCTATCGAGTGGCTCATGTTAGCGAATTTGCTGAAATAGCATTTCACTCTTGGCATTGCACAGTGACTTAGGTTAATTCCTTCATTTGACCTTTATTTGCTGAATGACCTTCTTTTCTTTTGTCGATAATGATATTCAGGTTTATTATCTCCTTGATAGTCCTTCACCATAACTTAACTGTCATTTTGTGCTAATTTTCCATAAATTACCTCAGAAAAAACAAGCTACTCAATAACAAAGAATGGATTGTGAGACTGCACTTTTGACATGATTTGTAGTGGCACAGTCCCCATGTGGCTGTGAGGTAAATATTGACCATGCCAGCATAGTGTCAGGTACAAGTCCCAAAATTATCAGGTGCATTCCAAGTCTCTAGAGGATACTTTAGTATCCTTTGAAGGATTACAGTGGACGGAATATGAAATGTCAGACTTATATCTCCAAGGTTTGGTGTCCTACATAATGCCTTAGTTATGTGACCCTTTTGCCATTTCCCAGCAGAGTTATTTTAGTGTCCTATAGGGGGAGCAAGTTTCTCAATTTTAGACTAATTAGGCTTGATGGCTTTGTGTTTCTAAGTTGTTTGAATTGTTTTTCCAAAAGAATTCCTTTTGTTTTGCCAGCTATCTGCTATAAACATTTATGTGTTTGTTTATGATAATTAATATCTCTCATTTTATTGCTCCATTAAATGAAGGTACAGTAGAATTATTAAGGTTGTTAGAAGATTTCAAGAATACTGCAAGAAGGAGGAGATGTTGTTGTCCTTATTTATCCAGATTTAGTGCGCTTGCATATGTCTGCTGTTTAGTTATTTTCTAATGTAATAAGAATTTGTTTTCTCAATTTTAAACGTGAGTTACCCAAGGCACCTAGTTTAAATGAAATATCTGTCTCAAAGCTCACGTTCCGTTCTTTTCAGCGGAGCTTGCAATTACTAGAGCACATTTATTTGTTAAGGTGAATTACAGATTGATAGTAGCTCCCTCTCAGATGCTTTTTCTTTTGCCTCTGTGGAGAATTTGGACATTGTTGGAGTAAGGAATTCCCCCCACTAGCGTGTGATGCTTGACAGAGTTTAGGTTTCTGTTTGGTGAAACAGAACTGTTGTCTGGGGTGTTTTGTCTTACTCTTTGTGGCGTTCATTTTGCATCATATGTAAGATTAGTATCTCTGTCTGGAACTTAGCAACATACTGCTGAGATATGTACACATAGATAAGTATTACAATAGTTACCATTAATTGACAAGAAGACTAATTTCCATGGTATCTTTCAAGTGAGAATTCTTCAAAAGTTCTTGAACTTTTGAAACAGTATAAAGATTAAATTTTGAAGCAAACCAAAACAAAATTCTCTGATGTTGATAGCACGATATAGAAATTTTCTTTACAGTAAGAAATAACAGCAGTTACAGCGAAATGTATTTAAGCTTTCATAACATTTGGGCAGAATTGTTCTAGAATTCTTTGAGTTAATGTGGACTACTTCATTCAGATGATGTCCAAGAAAAGGAAGAAGGAAAATCAGCAGGAAAAGATAGTATTTTATATAGAGTGTGATTTGTCTTATTGCCGTGAACGTAGTTCCAAATAAGCAAGTTTTTAATGAAATATCTATTTTAAAAGGAGTATTCCAAAGACATGTCACTTAGTTTTCAAGTGTAGAAAAACCCAAAGGCTGACCTGCTATTTTTGCCTTTAACAAGGCAGGTCTGGTCAATGATGAAAAATTAAATATGTATCTTTTATTAGACATCTTTTAGCCTAAATGATTACAGGAACATATTTTTGTCTTAAGCACAAATAACACAACTTTTATTCAGTTGTTTCCCACACTTAATATTTTATGTAAATTTAGCAAGTGTATCTGCAATCAGTTTTTTCCAAATATATACCAAATAAATTTTCATTGAAAAATTCAAAAACTTTTTTTTTTTTAAATAAATGTTGATCAATGAAAAAGTTTTGAAAATCTCTAGGAGAAATGGAATCTGTCCTAGAATTACTACAAATACTGTCTCTGATAATAGTGTAAAATATTTTTGATGAGTTTTCTGAGGCTAACTTTGCAGTATGCACTTTTAAAAAACTATTTAAGACTAGACAAAAACAGCCAACACACCCATCCAAGCTCCAGGTATTTTTTATGATTGCAGTGATTCTTTGATTTGTTCAGCTTTGTTAATTAAAATTTGCACCACTAAACACTCTTACTCATTTGTTGCTGCACATGTTTACTTTTTTACTAGTATTCAGGTAATTGTTAATTTCTCAATTAACAGTTACCCAGAATTTTGAAATGTCCAGCAGTGATGAAGATGCTAGCAATAGCAGGTGTAAACAGCAATTATCAGCAATCATAAAGCAAGCAAACTGAGAGAGAGTTATTAAATATCATATCCCAAGTTTGAAATAAAACAAAATGTAGTGGGCACACTGTGCTCTTACCATTCTTAAACACAGTGAGACTATATAAATACAGGTGCTTGCTTGTAACTTGTAAGTGCCAGCAGCCTAAGCTGTGAAGTAATTTAGAATTCAATTAATGTGAGAAGCTGAACAAAACAAATCCCTTAGCAATGTTAGTACACGAATGCCTACTTTTCCAAACTAGAACACGAAAACAAGAAAATCCAGTTTGTGAAGGAGGAGCATATTGCAAAAATTGCACCTTGGTTACTGTATCAATGCCAGTTAAAGAAAATGAATACAGGAGAGCAGATACAGTAAATAAATAGAGTTTTTAAAAAATTGAGTTATTTGGTCTCTTGTATATTATATTCTGCCTAGAGCTTTCCAAAGAACCCACAGGAAGTAAATACCTAATTTCAAACTACTTCCCTGGGATTTCAGTGATTACTTCAAACAGTCAGCTGATGAAAATCAATATTGCTTCACTTACACCAAATTAGCTTCAAATGCAGAAAATTAAGTCAATGGAGAGCCTTCTTCATTGTTACCAGATGAGGAGTTAGTGGTGGTTGTCTGCTTGCTCTCATGGAGATTACTGTAATGCTATCAGTTAAGATTTCACTTTGAGATGAAATATTGCAAATGGAGGTGAGAATCCTATTGCCACAAAATGATGAAAAGAATAAGCTTTGTCAGGCAGTGTCTCTGTACAGCTGCAGCACCTATGAATCACCTGAACCTCCTACAGCAGTGTGACTTCTTGATACACACAAGTATTTCAGAGGTAAGGCAATGCACCCCAGTGATTAAGTCCTTCACAACCAGAGCAGCTGTTTCATGATCCTGTAACTTGGCAACTTAATGTAGATTTCTGAGTAGCTCTTGATAAAGTCAATGGAGCCAAGCATTGAAAAGCCCAAGAAAGTGGTGGTAGAAGGTGATGGCAGCAGCAGGCAGAAAAACATCAGGATGGGGCAAACAGCTGAACTTGCTAAAGTGCAGGACATCACCAAGTTTCTTGGGAGAGGCTTGACTGCCAAGACACTTAGGGTTGTTCTGGAGAATAGCATTCACTGTGTTAATACACCTTTTGTTACTTTAATCTCCCGCTTGGAACATGGTCCAAATGCCTAAAAGAAGCTCAGCATAGCTTCCTCCAAGCAGTGGAAGAAGCAGCAAGTTTGAATCCCACCCAGTGTTCTCAGATCTTCTTTTTCTGGATTTGAATCATAGAATCATAGAATCATAGAATTGTTAAGGTTGGAAAAGACCTCTAAGATTATTGAGTCCAACCCTCAACCCACCACCATGCCCACTAAACCATGTCCCTAAGCGCCTCATCTACATGTCTTTTAAATACTTCCAGGGATGGTGACTCCACCACTTCCCTGGGAAGCCTGTTCCAAGGCTTGACCACTCTTTCAGTAAAGAAATTTTTCCTAATGTTCAATTTAAACGTCCCTTGGAGCAACTTGAGATTGTTTCCTCTAGACCTATCGCCAGTTACTTGGGAGAAGAGACCAACCCCCACCTCGCTACAACCTCCTTTCAGGTAGTTGTAGAGCAGGATGAGGTCTCCCCTCAGCCTCCTCTTCTCCAGGCTAAACAGTCCCAGTTCCCTCAGCCGCTCCTCATAAGACTTGTGCTCCAGGCCCTTCACCAGCTTCGTTGCCCTTCTCTGGACATGCTCCAGCACCTCAATGTCCTTCTTGTAGTGAGGGGCCCAAAACTGAACACAGGACTCGAGGTGCGGCCTCACCAGTGCCGAGTACAGGGGCACAATCACCTCCCTACTCCTGCTGGCCTCACTATTTCTGATAGAGGCCAGGATGCCATTGGCCTTCTTGGCCACCTGGGCACACTGCCGGCTCATGTTCAGCCAGCTGTCAACCAGCACCCCCAGGTCCTTTTCTGCTGCCAGCTTTCCAGCCATGGAAAATGCTTGCTTGATGTCCTTTTGCCCATGCCTAGTAAACCCAAAAACATTAAAGGCAAAGTTAGTGCCTCTGTCTTTCTTTTCTTTTCTTCAGCATCACCAGGAAGAGTACAGTTCTAACCTGCTTGTCTGTGCAGTGTTTCAAGCTTATATATATAAAAAAATGAATTTTATTATTACAAACTCTAATTGATGTTAATTTTTTTTTGCCAGTAACTGGAGGAGGTGACTATCTTGACCTGTGACTACATTTTTGTCTGCAGAGATTCCCAGGACTATAAGTACATGCAGAAACATAATTTTCTAGAAATGTACATAGAGAATTCTCTAGTTCTCTGACAGTCTGATCTGTGTGATGAAAAGAAACTTCAAGTCTGTAGTGGCTCTGAGTTAATTGGTTTTTCATTTTTCACTAAAAAGAAAATAAGAAACCATGGTGTTTGGTGGTGTGCAGTTCCCCTGCAAACCTGTCATTGATAGTGATTGCTTAGTATAAATATTTTCTTAAAACCATAGGGTATTCTTTTCCTCCTGTTGAAGCTGGGCTCCTCTGTAACCGGCAATATGAAAGGCATGGAAATAGAACAATTAGACAAAGAAGATCATGCGTGCTAGACCTTCGTTCAGACTCTACAAAACTGTTAAATCATAGGAAGAGACTTATGGCTTTCAGAGACAGCAGTTCCCAGATTTTGGATCTGCCTGAAGAATATTTTTCATTTTTGGGAAGGCCATGTTCTGTAGGTTTGTCCTGTGGATTTGAATCCTGTCAAACCTACAGGCAATCAGCATAATGAGAAAGTTCTGGGCGGGGGGAAACCTTGATGTTTAAAAATTTTTCATATATATATACTTTTTATGTATAGATCTGTATATATTCTATTTTTCAGGTAAAACCGCACCTTGTCTTTGAGTCTAAGTCAAAATTAGTTTCTTTAAATATTTGACTGTTGTGAATATTCTTCATGGTTATTTAAGGATCTTGGCCTTCATTACCATGACTAGATAATACTTATTATTCTGATCTAAGAATATGTATTTTTTTTTTGTCAGCATTTGGAAGGTGTTTAGCAGTTTAAAATCTTCCTGTATTTGAAAGATGCAGCTTTTCCACCGTTGAGACAGTCTTACTGATGCAATTTCTAGGAATTATCTGGGTTTATTCATGACTATGACATCTTTTTCTTGGCACTAAAAACATTTATCTCACTCACAAGTTCTCCTTATGTTGGAGAGGGAAACCCACAAGATTTCTATTTAACCATTGGTTAGGTTTTCTTTGTTATTTTTTTTTATATATATCTGTTATGATGCTACTCTTCATAAATCGTGACACTGAGGTACTTTATGTCAGATTATTAGAAATAAATCTATCTTAACTGTATCTCCCTCCTAATTTCCCTTTGTTGATGTATCTGCTTTCTGTCTCTATTGAATTATTGTACTGTCTGTATGTCCCTCAGACTCACTGTAAGTCTATGGGGCGTGTGACCTCCTTTTACTTGTGTTTTTAAGTGGCAGGGCTCTGCCATGCTGCTGTGATCCAGAAGCCATGTTGTTGTGCCTCTACAACCACATTAGAAACCCTGCTCCTTGCTTCACTGTTTAACTTCAGGTTGTAACTGGGCAAAACAGACCAATCAAACCAATCAGAGAAAGAGTCACAGACTGGAAAAAAAAGAGTCCATAATTCCAGAATGAGTAATGGAATGGATGTTGAGGATATCTCTGGGACCTAAGTTGTACAATAGGCTAACTGCACTGCAGGCCTGGATCGTGCCCGTCCTTATCACCCATCAAAACTATTGAATCTTCGAGCTTAGGCTATGGTCTTGAAGCACTTCGTGAGCTCAGCAGTACCTGTTCCTAGTAGGTCTAGTTGTCCTGATCTACATGGTTCCCCAGGCAACATGTAAGCATTTTAACTATTATTGACAATGAGATTCAACTGAAATGCTTGTACTATTTACAAATATTAGTCTGGGTGAAGCTCTGAACTTTAATGTATTTCCGTTTCTGCTTGAGTTCTAGTTCTAATGCACATCTGTTCCACTTTTACAAATTGCAGAAATTTCTATGTGGAATTTGAAATAGATTTTTTCAACTCAAAATTTTCCCTATTTACTTCCATAATTCATATGTTTCTTCTTTTGGTAGCTAGATAATTGGTTTCTTAAAAGAGTCCTTTATTAGCTGTATGAAAGGCTGCCCTAAATAAAGTTGGCTTTACTTGAAACTAATCTGTTGCTAACCAAGAATTTGTGTTCTTTTCATACTGAAGTAATAGCAAAGATAACTAGCCACAAATTTAAAGAGTAACAGGTCTGAAGCAAAATGCCACTAGCACTGGGAGTTTAACTCCGGAGAAATTTGGATCTAGATCAAAACTCTATGGCTCAGACCCATTTTTAGCATTGATGTCTTACTCTATTTTATCTATTCTATGCTGATGTTACTCCACAAAGCTAGTTTGAAGGAATGGAAAATCATGATCGGTTGTTGACAATAAATATGATGTATCAGTATTTGTTTTCATCACAATATAATATAGATTATTTGTGTTGCAGAGATATAGAGGCACAGATCTGCCCTAAGCACCGTGTCCAAAATGGCTGATTCTTACAAGAATGAATATATTCATTACTTCTAATAGCTTTTCCAGCTGCATGTACCAAGAAATCAGTGATTGCCAATAGATCTTCTCTTTTAACAGAGATATTGATACAATCAAATGTAAAAACCGTCAACTGTATTCATAGATACAATAGAGTAATAGGAAATTTATATGAATATTCATGTATTGAGCTCAGAAAATGGGCACCTTGTTATTCATCACTTTAAAACATGTTTATGGAATACAAATATATTGGTGCTTGTTTTTTTTCCTAGTGTTGATGAAAATGAATAGTACTTGGGGACCAAGTCTGCCTATTAAAGTGATGTGATACATTACCATGCTTCCACAGAAATGAGCACAGATGGCGGGTCTATTACTTCTCTAGCAAGAAATTTGTCATCTTTTTTTTCCCTGGGATTCAAATCTGAGCAACACTTGCTCAAGTCAGGCTACCTCTGTGGGGATCCTTAAAATGTTTTTTCCATTACTTGTACATTAGGAGTAAAAGAAACAGAAAGTGATTGATGCTGTATTAAAACTTTATAATGAATGAAGTCTCTTAAACCAAGAGTCTGAGATTTTTATATTTTTCCCCCAACGAAAGGGAAACATATTTTGCATGTAAGCATAAGTCTACAGGGATGAAGTTCTGTGTACCATGCTCAGATTCCCAATAGCCCGTTTAGCTCTGACAGATCATTTAGTCCATATTAGAATGTTTGAAGATGTTAGATTTATAGACATTTGTTAATTAAACACAATGATATGTGAAAAATAAAAAACCAACATATAAGTAAGTTTATAATTTTGTATGCAAAAGATACCATTTCAAGCATCAGAGTAGATTAAACAAAAAGAAGTTGACTTCCATAAATTTACTTTTATAATAAGAATCAATAAAGCAATACTTCATAAGGTTTTGTCAATACCGCCTTATACACCTGAAGAAAGAAAAAGGATTTTCAACCTGTCTTGTGACTTGTCAGAGCCTATAATTAAAAAAGACCCAAAGTTAAATGATAGTTTTTAATGTCAATTGATCAAAGCCAAATCACCTTGCAGTGAAAGCAAATTTAATATGGGTTAGGATTTCCAATAACAGGAAAAAATGTGAACATATACATTCATTTACTTCAGTATGTTGAGTGTATTCACATTTTGGGTTCTATACTGAGACCACCATTATTTAGCAATGCAACATCACATGAAAAATGTTGTTCAACATTTATGCTGTGAACTGGTACACAAAGACAGTATTGTCAAATTTGGTATGGCGGTTGACCCTGGATGGACATCAGATGCCCATTAAGCTGCTCTATCACTCCCCATCCTCAGCTGGACAGGAGGAGAAAAATATGACTAAAGGCTTGTGGGTTGAGAGAAGGACAGGGAGATCACTCAGCAATTACCATCATGGGCAAAACAGACTCGACTTGGGGAATTAATTTAATTCCTGGTTTCGTCTGGGATGGAGTTGATTTTCTTCCTATTAACTGGTATAGTGCTGTGTTTTGGATGTAGTGTGAGAATAATGTTGATGACACACTGATGTTTTGGTTGTTGCTAGGTAATGTTTATGCTAGTCAAGGACTTTTTGTCTTCCCATGCCCTGCCAGGTGTGCAGGGGGCTGGGAGGGAGCGTGGCTGGGACGGCTGGCCCAGCTGGCCAATGGGCTATTCCATACCATATGACATCATGCTCAGCATATAAGGCTGGGTGAAGAAGAAGGAGGGGGGGACGTTCGGAGTGATGGCGTGTGTCTTCCCAAGTAACCGTTACACGTGATGGAGCCCTGCTTTCCTGGAGATGGCTGAACACCTGCCTGCCGATGGGAAGTGGTGAATGAATTCCTTGTATTGCTTTGCTTGCGTGCGTGGCTTTTGCTTTCCCTATTAAACTGTCTTTATCTCAACCCATGAGTTCTCTCACTTTTACCCTTCTGATTCTCTCCCCCATCCCACCCAGGGGGAGTGAGCGAGTGGCTGTGTGGTGCTCAGTGGCCGGCTGGGGTTAAACCATGACAATTACCAATGAAATCAGAGTAGGATAATAGGAAATAAAACCAAATCTTAAAACAGCTTCCTCCCAACCCTCCCTTCTTCATGGGTTCAACTTCACTCCTGGCTTCCATACCTCCTCCACCTTAGCAGTGCAGGGGGACAGGGAATGGGGGTTGCGGTTGGTTCATCACACATTGTCTCTGACACTCCTTCTTCCTCACTCTCTTCCCCTGCTCTAGTGTGGGGTCCCACCCATGGGAGACAGTCCTCCATGAACTTCTTCAGCATGGGTCCTTCCCATGGGCTGCAGTTCTTCACGAACTGCTCCAGCGTGGGTCCTTTCCAGGTGTCCTTCCCACAGGGGTGCAGTCCTTCAAGAACAGACCGCTCCAGTGTGCGTCCTCCACGGGGTCACAAGTCCTGCCAGGAGCCTGCTCCAGCACGGGCTCTCCATGGGATCACAGCCTCCTTCAGGCACATCTACCTGCTCTGGCGTGGGGTCCTCCACAGGCTGCAGGTGGATATCTGCTCCACCATGGACCTCCATGGGCTGCAGGAGGACAGCCTGCCTCACCATGTTCTTCACCATGGGCTGCAGGGGAATCTCTGCTCCAGTGCCTGGAGGACCTCCTCCCCCTCCTTCTTCACTGACCTTGGTGTCTGCAGAGTTGTTCCTCTCACATATTCTCACCCCTCTCTCTTGGCTGCTGTTGCACAGCAGTTTTTTCCCCTTCTTAAATATGTAATCACAGAGGCGCTACCACCGTCGCTGATGGGCTTGGCCTTGGCCAGCGGTGGGTCCGTCTTGGAGCTGGCCGGCATTGGCTCTGTCAGACGCAGAAGTATCTAGCAGCTTCTCACAGAAGCCACCCCTATAGTACTCCCACCACCAAAACTTTGCCATGCAAACCCAATACATTTGGAGAAAACCATTCTTCCAAATGGGATTGCTTTCTTTTTGTCTATCCAAATGAATCTTAATTTTTGTCATTTACCTCTTCATTTTCTATACGTGATGCTTTATAAGGAATGTTCCTGGGTGAAAACTGGCATCCAGAACTGAAGGATCAATTTCAAGTTTGGATTCTCCCTGAATATAAAATTTAAAACTCCTGAAGAAGTAAAAACTTTACAAAGCTTGAATAACCCAGCACTTCAAACACATAAGGATTTCTGGAAAGAGAGAGAGAAGTAGGAACTCCCTTCAGAATCAAGCTGGGGAATGTGGTAAACATCTTGTAGACCTGAGGATAAACCAGAGGCCTTTGAAATGAGTAGTGATTATACCAATCCTGGACCCAAAGCTTTATCTATGGATGTAATCTTGTGTGTTATTTGGGGTCTGCTGGGGCCTGTAACAGACAAAAATGTCAGGACAACTGAAATGTGTCAGTTGTCACAGAACAACAGGGTTTTAACTGTTTTGGGGGCAGAGAGTGCATATGTGAAAGGTTTGAGGTGGAGAGGTGCTCTGCTCTGCAGAATGGGAATGTTGTTGTGGTGGGTGAGGAGGCCTGCAGGCGGTGGGAAGCAGGGGGAATCACAAATTCACTTCTTTTGTCCACCCTGAAAAGGATCACGCTAGCTGGGGGTAAGAGCAAGGTCAGGAGTGAGAAAGAAGGTAGAAAGAAAGGTGCTAAACAGCTCAGAGCAAGTAAGGACAAGTAATATGGAGGTTGTTACTACCAGTACCTAATGATCTAATAGTTGTTCAATGCTAATAGACTTAAAGTTGTGGTATTATCAAGCACTAGTGTGCTGCTTGTCATGGCTTCGATGCACATGTCAACTCTGCTTCAGCTTCTTACCCTTCCCCACTCTCAACTGGAAAAAGCAAACCCCACCTCTGAGCAGTCAGCAAGGATGCAATTTGGGTAGCCAATGTGAGTAGGTTCTTTGACAGGTAAGTGACTGAGTGGATTTTCTGTCTGAAAGGAAGGAAAAGTAGACTGGTAGTGACTCTAAAAGAAGAAAATGCTTACCAAATTTTCAGTTTCTTTACAAAGCTGCGAGGGCAGGCTGAAGAATGGACAGGGATATTCTCAGACTAGAGCATGGCCACTCATATTGTACATCTGCTTTCTGTGCAGAGATGCTTTTTCTCACTGAAGTGGGCAAAATAGGTGAAGGTTAAATGAGATTTGCTACAGGCAGTGTTACTGGGTAAAGAATATCTGGATTTTGTATAGGAATTGCCTTAGTCATGAGAACTGAAAGAACATTCAAATGGATTTTGGAGATGTTTCTGGATAACTTGAAGCTTCCAACCCAAATGGCAAAGAGCTATCGGGCCACACAGGGTTGACAACGTTGAAAATGTGTAAATCAAAAAAAAGGTATATTTTTTATGTGAGAAAGGAGAATCCATCATTGCCTAGAAAGAAATTTTAATATTAGATTTAGAGCTCCTCTACCTGGGGAGCAGATACATATTTTGCCTTTGAGAGAATATGAAAAGAACAACTATAACAGAGTGACTAGGAGTGGGAGAGAAAGAACCAAATTAATTGCTAACACTTTTTACTGGTAAGTAAATCCAATTATTCCTTATGAACCACAGCTGAAGAGGAGTTTAGAAGATGACAGCTCTAAAGAGGTTGGGGAACATGATTGAAACTCCTAATATCTGGTCCACTCACAAGACAGTATTACTTTCCCAGCGACTTTCCCTCACGTGAAAGAAGGGAGTTAGTCCTATGGTAAACACCAGCTGTGCAAGGGTGTGGATTTCATTGTAGAAATAGCTGAAAAAGAAATGATGGCCAGCCTTGAATGAGTCATTGCCAGATAGTTCCCAGATGAGCTAAATTAATAAAATTGTAGCCTAGGCAAGTCTCAACTTCTGTATGGTTTATTTTTTCCGGCATCATTAGAGAAATGAGTATTGTTGATTGAATTATAAAAAAAGAGAAAGGGTATTCTTTTTCACATAGTTATGCAGTTCACAGACAAATGTGTAATAGTTGGGTTTGCAGCATTTAAAAAAAGGTGTTAATTGAAGAATTCTGAGTGACAGAAAGTGAGAACATAGGTTTTGCAACCTGTGAAACAGAAAATGAGAGCACTGTATAGAAAAGATAGCCATAACCTTTAAGATTTTTTTTATAGTGTTATAGTGTGAAGAGAAATTGCTGTGTTACATTAAACCAGTGTGTTGAGTTAAATCAGTTGTCCATCTGGTGAGTGCAGTATTGTCCACCTGGAAAGGGGAAAGAAGGAAGGAATTCTATATTGAAATTTCTATTTTGATATAGAGGAAAACTTTGGAGGTTTTTTAGGTTTGCTTTTTTTTTTTTTTAGATCTTTAGAAGCTACCAGAAGATTTGTTGACCCTACTCAAATTGCTGCATTAAACATTCTCCCAAGTCTAGCAGGCAGGCTGCAGATTTTGTACACACTTCTATAAAAAGCTTCACCCCATCACTACAAGCTGGCAAATTGCCCCATCACTACAAAACAGCACAAAAAGCTGTGTGCTATAAACCAAAATACCACTTTGTGAAGAATATGAACCATTCATGCTATGAAGATTTTTTAAAACTCATTTCAACTACCACATTCCAGTGAACTACATTAAGTACATTAAGCCTTGCTGTCCTGATTGTGCATCATTAACATCTATTCCAAGTAATAGTATGTCTAGTGAATCAGTAAATGGTTCCATAATGGCTTTTAGTAATGAGCTTATTGTTTTTAGTATTTACCTTTAGCTGATACAGTGTGTCCTGAATATTCTATACAGATGACTATTTTTTTCAATGGATGAATTAAGCTGGAATCTTTAACTTGTGACTAATCCTAGGTGATCATTGCTGTGATATCTTGATACATAATTGAATTTAAATTTGATATTATATCTACTTCCAGTGAACTTGACGGCATGCAGAAGAAATAGAGAGTACACTTGCCCTAAATAGCACATGCAGAGCTGTATGTGGGTCTAGAACTTTAGTATTTACTATGTGACATCAAATGCTTTAAAGGACTTAATCAATGAAAGACTGCTGGCTTTTAATATCTTAAAAGTCAGAGAAAATTTTGCTGAGCCTCAGAATTCACTTTTGAAGCATTTTGCAGAACCTGTAGTCCAGAAAGTATCTTCTTGTAATGCCTAAAGGAGCTACTAATTTTTGTCACACATATGGAAGGCAAATTGTGCTCTCTGGGACCTATGGAAAACTTAGAGTCATTTTGTATGACAGGGTTAATTTATATCTATGAGCATGACCAATGTCATTTTAGGAATGGTATCTGGGTCCGTGTACGCTTCATTAGGAATATCCTCAATCTCACTTAAGGTGATATTTAAGCAAAGATCAAAGACAAAATATTGTTGTTATGTGGCAACCTTGCTCTAATGAACAGTGTTCATTGTTTAGCATACATGGAGGGTTTTCTGCAGAGCTAAGAAGGCCTGCAATGTTTCTCATAAAACAGACTCTGCAAAATTTGAATATGCTCTGTTGTCTATGCTCATATGCAGATCTAATAGGCAGGAATTAGGCATTTCTTTACTCCATTCCTTTCTTTTTCTTACAACGTAACAGCTGGCAAAATATTTTTGAGACAGAGATATATAGAGCTATCCTCTTATAGAATATGCAGACAAAACCTAACATATGGAGGGTATTTGCATAATGTACAGTATCTGTGATGAGAAGGTAGATATACAGTTTTCTTGCATAACTTGAGTATTACATATAATATGGGAAGATGTATGAAGAATTGCATCTTTATAAGCCACAGAATTTGCTATGTGGTTAATTTTAGTCTCTGTATTTTGAGTTTTGATATGTTAGAAACAATGTTCTACTTACTATAGCAGTTCTTTCTTGAATGAGTGCATATCTGGTTCTTCTGCTGCTTCTTTTTTACATATCTGTCTATTAAGTAAATTTTGGCCTACTCTGTACTTATATCAGTTATATAATGCTAAATAATTTATGCACAATTTGGCTGTTGTCCTGCAATAAATATTCTATCTGCACGTGCATTCACAAAAACACTAGGAAACTTCAGGTGTAGTTCTGAACATACAGTGTGTGTAGAATCTGGAGTTCATTTTAAAAACCTGAAATGTCATGCATTTAGGCAATCACCATGTAGTTTGTATTTAGCAAAACCAAAATGGAGGACAGTCTTTGCACACACAAAAAACCATGCATAGGGCTGAATGTTTCTTGCTTCAAAATGTAGATAACTCTTTTCTTGTTAAAGTTTGTAGTTAAATTAAAGCTATAATAAATAATACAACTTGTGGAATGTAGTAATTATATTATGCTGTATTTCTTTTCTGTGAAAAATATGTGCACAAAATTAATGCATCTCATTAAAGTGGAATGTTGATGCCATGAGAGTTAATACAAACTAGAAGATGACTCTCTGAGAGTAGAATAACTTACTAAACCATTTTTGTATATGTGTTTGTGTATTAAACTAGCTATACTCATCGTGTGGTTGGCAGTGGAATCAAAGCTCAGTCTGCAAATCCAGAAGTAAAAGTGAAGGAAACAGATCCTGTAATAAGTCAAATTATTGACAAGCTGAAACATGTTATTCAGGTAAGCTGCTTTTACCTATAGATATAGTATAATACCAAAGACCACTCTAGGAGAGAAAGTATTAATTTACTGTACATTAAAGGTTAATTGTTAATTCAAGTTACTGCTCAGTGCACATCAACACCAAAACGCTACTTGCTCTCACTACAGAGGTCTCACTTCAGTTATTAAAAATGATCTAGTTAAAAGGTTTGCATATGGTAGATGAGTGTAGGAAATAAGACTCGACAGCTGGGCCACAGTGAGTACCACAGGTCAGCATTGCAGCAAGTGTACAGAAGCACAAACAGTATAATTTAGGGATATTAACTGGGTGCATATGTTTACAAAACAATACAACATAATTTCCCTCTTCCCTCTTTACTAAATCTGGGTTCGTTCTTAACCAGTCTTGCAGTGATGTTTTTTGTTTAGATGCCAGATAGAAAAACTAGGAAGTTTGAACAAAAATAGCATGCTTGCTAAAGGAGTTAGTGTTCATAACCTGATGTACATATCCATGAGTTACTAAATTTAAGGCTTACAAGGCAGTCAATTCCAGTATGGTTCTGCTCAATCATTGTACTGTAATACGTTTAAAGGATTACAGTTTTCTTTTGTTACATGCTGTATCTATATGCACAGATAGCCAGAACTACAGGACAAAAACATGATTCTATTGCAACCAACAGTTATTTTGCTGACAACTCTGTATTTCAGTTTAAAAATATAAGTTTCCGCTCTGACTCAGTGATAAGAAATGTTCTACTGGCATTTCTTGTCAGTGACCCATCTAACCTAGTATCCTGTCATCTGCACTGGTAAAAGAAGAGGCTACTTAGGGAGGGTATGCAAGCTTGGTACCTTTAGGGTCTCCACTCCCCCTCTCTACCTCATTCCCCAAACATGAGAATTAGAGATATTAGATGGCTCTTCCTTGCCTATAACATTCAGTTTCACCTAAGGACTTACTTTAATTTTGTTTCTCCATCATCTTGGCAGCTTTTAAATACAGTTTCCCAAATGGTTGCTGGATTTGAAATAAGCAAGCCGTTCTAACATTGCTGATAGCTTCATCATAAACTCTCTTGGTTCTTATTTCTCTATTTGTGAAAAATAACTCTTCTCTGACAACAAAGGAAAGAGTGGTGAAATAGAAAAGAAACAAAAAAATTTCTTTTCCTTCAGTAGTGTTGTTTTCTGGGAGAAGTAGCATCCAGATTGAAGTTCAAAGGCAATCGTTATTCCTTCCTCCTTAAAAGAAATATCTTCTGTAGCCCTCCACCTTCAGAACGCTTTTGTCTCTCTTTATTAAAATGGTGACTACAATGGTGAGAAAATTAATACAATTTTTCCCTCCAAAAAGATGCTATGACTTAATTAAGAACTACGAAATACTGTGCAAAGAAAAACATTGCAAATCTTACTGGGTAAGTCTCAAGGTCTTTCATCTATCAGGAATGTCCTCCTCCTTTGATATTAAATCTGCACTGTATGGTTTATTGTGTTGTTTTCCTCTAGAGACTAGGATTTGTGTTGTTCCTCCTCAAGTGAGGATCTAAAAGAGTGGAATAGAACAATTACATTATAAGGTATTTTGTTTTGAAAGCTTATTTGCCCTTGTCCCAAAAGACTGGAGTGGGTCTTGGGGAGAAGGACATACAATTTACATACTGCAAGTCTTACTAACCTCCAAACATGTTATCTTTTTATGGGATAGTTTCCTTTCTTGCAGCTCTGAGTATGGAAATAGGGTCAGGGGATAAAGAGAGCATCAAATTCTTTAGAGACCCAACATATAACTGCTTTTTCTCAGATAAAAGGGCTGAAAAAAATGCAGAAAAATCTTTCTTCTCTACCATTTACTGCTTGGGAAAGGAGGATGGGGAGCATAAATTAGAGATTCAAATACAAAAGATCACCTTTTTGTCCTTTGTGATATGAAAAAGATGAATCACACACTAAGCTTATGATGGAGAGATTAAATAAGGGGACCTTAATGGATTGTGGTGCTGCTTCAGAGACAGGGTCATACTTAAGTCCAGCACTCTATCCAAGCGGTATTACTGCACTGCAAAAGTTTAAATATCTAATTTCGTAGAAAAAAAATCATATTTGTCCCATTTTTCAGAACTAATCATTCCTGAAATCTGTAAAAGTTTATATACTTTAATTTAGCTTTAAGGTGACACAGATTGGCAGGGTGATATAGAACTTGCTATTTGTGTAGACAACCATACATATTTTTATATAAATTCCATGTTGCTGCAACCTTGCTTGCTAAACAAGTACATTTTTGTTATTCAGTTGTTCTATATGTAGCCATTTGCTTTCTGTATTAGGAGAAAGAAAATGACTGGTAATTCAGGTTTATATGACTTTTCACATCAGCTTTTAAACATGTCAAGATGCAAGATATTGAAGTAGCATTTCTCTCTGTCTCATGATGTCATGATAGGATATGGTCCTTCCTTCTCAACCACAGTCAGAGCTCCGTGTATCAGTGGTAAGTATAGCCTGATTTTCTTTTGCTTGTACAGCCTGTCATGGTACCAAGGCCTTCAGGACTGAATAATGTTTACCACTTTGTAAATATCAATACACAGCAAAGAATCAGAAGCTTTGCTTCTGGTACTTCTCACAGTGAAAATGGTGAAATGCGCTGAAATGTAATTTAATCAGTGATAAACTGTGGCATTTGTTTGCAGCAGGGATGGAATTCAGTTCTTTAATCAGACACCTGCATTTAGGTGTTTGTGCTTCCCTTATATGTAGATCTAGTCATGGACCTTAGAGAACTGATCATTTGGCCATATGTAAATCTATGCTTCAGGATAAGAAGAACAGTAGTACTTTGGTCTTGCACAATGTAAAAGGAGTTCAGGTACACTGCCCACATGTTGGCATCTACATTGTAGACACATCCAGTTAGGTGTCTGGTCTGAAGGATTTCACCCTTGTGTCATGTTTCTGAGCCCTTTCCAAGAGATTATCAGTTTGAACACACAAACTAGAAAGGTATCATTTTCTAAGGAGAAATATTTAGCATATGCACTGGATCTTCTTATAATGCTACCTTCTGCTTTTTCAAAGGCTATGTTCGACCACATGATCATCAAACCATAAACAAATTTAAAGTCTCCTTGACAATGAAGCCTTTTGCTTTTGCTGGTATCTGAGCTGAAGTACTTAGGATAATTTTTTTGTTTCGTTGACTTTTAATATCTCTGAAATGACTGTTTTTATTTCAGAGATCTTAGGTACAGTTCAGACAGCCAGGAACTTGTGAAGATACATGCAAACATTTGGGGAGCTCTTAAAAAAAAGATCTCATTTTATGATTATATATTCTTTTCTAATGGTTAAAAAAAAAAGATGATTAAACTATAGAAGGACTAATTCGAAGGGGATGGCCAGTTTTGCATTTACAATACACAATTTAATTCAGATTGAGAAATATACCCTGATTACATTTTGTCCTCCCAGACCAGAAAAAGTAATTCTCTCTAGTAAATCCAGGGTAAAAAAACTCTGTTAGAAAGCTTCATTGTTTTCTGAAACCTTTTTTCCTCTTTGTCATCAAAGCAGATGACCCCTTTTCTCACCAATTACTCTAAATTTCCCTTCTTACTTTCAAGAATCCCAGAATGAGGGAAGAAGGAAGTGAATATTCTGAGATGTAAAAGGAGAGCCCATTTAAGGGAGGGCTCAGAGAGGTCTCAGAAAATCAGACTGTACATATTTCTTGTACAAATGACTAAATATTATCAAATAGCAACAGAAGAAGAGATATCTTAAAGATCTCTTCCTGCTCATCTTTAATGTGTAGATAAGAAAACAGATCAAAGATCATTCTGCCTTGCATGCCGAAAAGACAGATGTCTCCTAGTATCTCCTCTTTTCTTCCAAGGTAGATATAGAAATGCATAAAAATCCCAAGCAAAGAATCGGCTTTAAAATATGTCAACATACAATCCTTAAAGAGACTCTGTTTTCTAGGTTCTATTCTATTAAAAACTTTAAACCACTGAAACCAAACTTGTTGCAAAAGGGAGAGTATCTCTTCCCAGCAGGTTGTGGTTTCTGGGCACTTCTGTTTTGTGAGAGGTTCACAGTAACCCTCCTTCTTTTTCTGTAGATAGTGGATTTACCAAAAATCAATATAACTTTTTGATTCCATTGGACCCTGACTGCTATAATCTGTGCTCTGGATTCCACAGGTTCGTATTCACAGCAACAAGGTGCAGTTAGGGGAACTAACATGAACTCTGCTGAACCAGTCAGTGCTGAAAATGGCTTGACAAAGTCACCTTCTTTTGTAAAAATCCTTACTTGTACAGACTGGTGTTTTGGAGAGTTTTAAATGATGGGCTCTTCTTAATTCATTTATCTTCACGGTAGGCAAATAATAATGGGATCAGTGCATAATCTCTTATGTACTGCAATCTGCAACTATCACTCATAGGCAATCATGATAAGCAAAGTCAGTTGCATATGGCAGTAATAATAATGGTAATTATTTTTCTTTCTTCCCCAATAATTTAAAAACACGATTCATTTGTCTTTCCTGCAAGTGCAAATTCTGAGATTATGAAGTAAGTATGATATTTTGGTGCTGTGATTACTGGCGATTGGACCTTGGTCATTTCAATGTCTTTCTTCTTTCAGAAAACAATCTCAAAAAGATACTGCTTTTGAAAATAATAGACGTTACTTGGAGCTCGTATTTACAGGTGAAATAAAGACTTCCTAATTTTAGGAAATCCTGCCAAGTATGATTTCCTATTTCCTTATTTGGAAGAGATCCCATCTTATACTGCTATACCACTGGACTGCTAGCTGATATACATGGAATAATATTTACTTTCTCCACAAAGGGCTGAAAACTGTCACTAATGGAAGTGACGCCTACATCCTTTAAGTGAATAGAGGCCAATAGTTCATAAGACATTAAATGTAGGTGACAATCTAATTTACTACTGGTCATTATTATGGCGTGGTAGACACTGTGTTTCACCATGCCATCATTTACCCATTTACCTAGCTCAAAAAGGTTACAAAAACAGTGAAGTGAGATTTTGTTTTGACACTGATTTGTCATACTAACGACTAAACTTTCCAGCTGTGTTTTTAAAAGATTTTTTCAATGTACCGCAACATGGGCAAAATAATATGTGTTTTTGCAAGAGCTGTTCAAGTACGTATTGGAAATGGTGATGGAATACATTACCTGAGTCCTCATTTGCACATACAAAGAACCATATTTTTAAATTATTCATATGCAAGATGTGGCACTTGCAGTTGTGCTTCCCTTTGATCACTGATATCAAGTTTGTACCTTCTTTAGTGTTATGATAATCATCTAATAGTTAAAATCCCCCTGCCTCTTAGGCTAGTTCAAACTGCTGTATAAATTTAATGAATTATACATTCTGATGTCTCTATTGATGACTGAAATGCAATTCTTTCTCATGGAATGAGTGAATTCTCATGAGTACAGCATTTAACAGTCTCAGACACTTAGGACCTTAGTTTGATACACTCTTCAGTAACATGCTTTTGGAGACTCACTTTCAAAACAGGTTTTTTCCTTTCTCTTCTTAAATGTTTTTTTGTTGATATCTTGTATCCTGCACTTTGCACCGTTCAATAACAGGTACCCCATAGACGTAATTGGGAAGTAAAATTTCAATACACTGTGTGCAACAGCCATTCAACATTCACTGGTGTTAGAATTGCTTTCAGCTGTGTTTGCTCCTAAACTGCCTATTTATTATTTTTGTTGCAATAGGAGAGACTGCCTCACAAGTTTGGTTGTTTTTTTTTTTTTTCCATATTATAAATGCATATCTAAATGTTAATTTTGCTTTAGATTTCATTTTTACTGCCTTTTTCACTTTTTAGTTTCTTCCAAAGTTAGAACAATGCTGCAGGTACAGAATAGCTCAGTATCTTGATTATGTTAAATTTTTCCCCACTGATTTGTTGGCTCTCCCTTTCATATTCTATGTGTTGGCTCCTTCTTTTGTTTTATTTCTGGAATTAGTATAATGTTACTGTNTGCCTGGGGTTGTTGTGGCTGAAGTGCAGGACCCGGCACTTGGCCTTGTTGAACCTCATGCAGTTGGCCTCGGCCCATCGATCCAGCCTGTCCAGGTCCCTCTGCAGAGCCTTCCTACCCTCCAGCAGATCAACACTCCCTCCCAACTTGGTGTAATCTGCAAACTTACTGAGGGAGCACAAATCAATCCCTTTGACAAATTCCATCTTTGGCAAGGCATGATAGCAGAGTATTAGAGTGAAGTGTCGTATTAGGATATTCCTACTTGATAGAGAAGCCTATTTCATATCTGTTGTGTGAGCTGTTCCTGTCTTTTGGCACATCTATGGAGAGCTGGCTTATCACAGTGTATTGTCTTGAGCTCTGACTGCTAGCTGGTGCCGAAGATATGTTAAATACCTGAGTATTACCATTGCATGTAAGATGATAGCATAATTTCTGTAAAGATATTGAACAGCTAGAAATGAGATGGGAAATTATTTTCTGAGTTTCACCCTCCTCTTTTTAAAATACACTTCAACTTCCAACCTCAAAAAGACACATTAGAGTGCAGGATCACTGATACTTTTGTATCTCGTGAGAATGAAAATGTTTTCTTCACAGTTCTGTGATGATAATGAAGGTTTATGCCCTTTTTGTTGCTCACAAAGGCAGTCTTTCT
Organism: Pelecanoides urinatrix; assembly: GCA_013400755.1. Classification (NCBI taxonomy): domain Eukaryota; kingdom Metazoa; phylum Chordata; class Aves; order Procellariiformes; family Procellariidae; genus Pelecanoides; species Pelecanoides urinatrix. Next base: position 67,890 of record VZTQ01004671.1, on the reverse strand, counting down.
GTATTTGTAAGTCAAAACACTAAAAGTTATATGAACATTTTGAGATGACTGTATGTACTGGAAAATTATGTGTAAACTCAAACCTACATATGGTTTACAGGTGGAAGGCAGAGAAGGAAGAAGTGATTAGGAGGGCATGAAGTTGAGCCCATGCATCTCCCAGTGTTGGGATGCCGAGGGGGTAAATTGAGAAGAACAGTCCTTTTTGTCAGTAATTTAAATAAAACACAATAATCTTTTTCCTGGTTTGTTTTGTTTTTCACTAACAATCCTCATTTTTGTGTAGTATCTTTTTAAAAAGGATTTGTGCTTAAATGAAAAGCTTTTGATTTCTCTTAATGTGAATAACAAAAGGAAAAGAATGTACATTGTACAAGCTTTCGGGAACTAAGTTTAAGGTTCAAATTTGTGTAAAACTCTAAATGAAAAAAACTTAAAATCCCTAACATTTGTATTTTTGCTAATTTTTCTTTTTCCATTGCTTATAAAGTACTGCACAGTAACAGTGAGAAAATGTCCACATTGTTGCAACAGACAGATATTATCGATTCTTATCCATTTAGTGCAGACAACAGTGGCACAGAAAACAAGACAGCCTTTTCTAGCTACTTAGGTGGATAGTGACACTATCCGAAGTATTCGTTATGGTGCAGATGCTCTCTACAAAAGCCTATTTTGCACCTAAATTGCTTGCTGTTATAGCTGGTAAAAACTGCTTGTGTTAGGGTTTCTTAGCAAAATGGGAACATTGTTCTATCTTCTCATTTTTAAGTACAGTATTAAGTGAAGGAGAGTTTTGAGATTTTGGAAGAGTTATAGCTATGACAAACTATATGATCTAGGAACAGATTTTGTGATGCTTACTACAGAAAATATGACCTACTTTACTATTTGCAAAACTGTGGAAAAGAAATTATTTTTCCCTATTTATAATTTATCGTTTGTGCTCCTTGACTATCTTAAAAATGGGTTTTTATTTTATTTTTTTAGTACTTCCTTTCAAACTTCCAATAAGTTTGGCTATAGATCTCAAAGAAAATAAGAAGGTTTGTCCCCCTACCCCATGGAAGTAGGAGCAATTCTGAAAGTGAAAAGGAGATTCTGATGCCCTTAATTCCCAATCCCAATGTAGAAAAGGAAGGGAATATATATATTGATATATAATAGAACAGACTAGAGAGTTCAAGAGCACTACTGATGCAGTAGTCACAACGGTATTCAGTCAACCTCTCGTTAACTTTGGTGGGCTCCACAGAAGCGTAGGGGTCAGTCTGTGAAGGCTGGACATTTTTGCTTTCTTCTCTAATTTCATCAGAGAATAGAAAATACCTTATTTTTGCAGTGAGGTATTACCCCATTAGTTGTATAGATGGATGTGACATATTGCATAATGTATGACAGTGTATACATTGCCAGATTTTTAACTAGCTACCTGGTTTGGGAGAATCTCTCATCCGAAATGGCTTGGGATATTTTTGGGGCATGTGTGTTTTTTCGTTGTTATAAAAAAAGGCAAAAACCTCCTTAAATTTATTGTCTATTTCAATTGTATTAAAGGGAGAGGAAGCTGTCAATGCCTAATTTCATACTTTAATTGGATAACTTATTTAACCTCTGTGATGTCTTGTGAGGAGGGAGAAGAAAACTGGTATAGGAAATGCACTTAAAATGCCAGTTTAACAACTGGCTTGTCTCTGAATACTTTCAATAGAGGATTGTTTTAGGGAGAGATGTTGCAGAATATTTTTGCTGTTGGCCTTGCCATTTAGAGAATCCATTGTTGTGCAACAGCAACCATGCCACTTCATGTATAATCAACTAGAAATGAGTTTAGGAATTCAGCTTGCAAGTGTCCTGCCTAATGGGATCTGGATTTGTGTAAAGAGTCTTTCTTCTTATGACTGAGGAACCACATCCTTTTTTTCTCATGTGTAACAGTAAGACTTTGTAGAGATGCATATAAGCCTCAGTTACTTGCAGTACAAACAACATTATTCATTCTGTATTTTACATTCACAGGTCAGGTTGACAATGAACCAAAATGCAAGCGAATTGTCTATAATAGAAAATAAAACAGGAAGGACATATCCTACTAATAGATTTTTTTTTGTGATGGTAGTATTCACTGGTATTTATCACATTAGAAATGATAAGAATATCACTAATCTGATTAGACTTTAATACAGTACAGTGAATTTTACTTAAACTAATAAGTTTTGGGACTGCCCTAGCTGATTTAGCTACAATCTGCTAACTACACTGGAATACATATATGTCCAGTGTTGTGAAAGGTGAATATCTGTTTGAGTATCAAATTGTAGTCATACTGGCTTGTGCTGTTCTTGTACAGCAGTAGAACTACTATTTAGTTAGTTTCTTTACAAAATGTGTTTTGCAGTGGGTTGCAGTTCACTATAAAATATTTTTATGCTAAATGTCTTCTGAAATATTAAGCTAGTTTGTTTTGCAAATATTTTATATGCAGCTTTGAATAAGCTTGATTGCTATTAAAAAGGTCAGCTTAATCATATGAAGAGAATTTAAGTATAAGAATTCAATCAATCTTTACATTTGAACTGTTTTTCCAGATTTGCACTGTAAATTACTCTAACAGAAGTGATTCTGGAGGAAGCTGCATTAATCGAAGCTGTTATTTGCATCAAAGCAAATACCGTTTGTGGTGGGTTCTCCTTGGCTGGCTGCCAGATGCCCACCAAGCTGCTCTCTCACTCCCCATCCTCACCAGGACAGGGGGAGAAAATAAGATGGAAAAGCTCATCAGATGAGACAAAGAAAGGGAAGATCACTTACCAATTACTGTCATGGGCAAAACTGACTCAAATTGGGGAAAATTAATTTAATTTCTTGCCAATTAGAAGTAGAATAGGATGGTTCGAAACAAAGAAAAAACTATAATTTTTTCCCCTCAGGTCCCCACCCCCTAACCCCCACCTTCTTCCCAGGCTCAACTTCACTCCTTCGTCCCCGACTCTTCTACCTTCTCACCCTGAGCGGTGCAGGGGGATGGGAATGGGGATTGTGTCTGCGGGGCTGTTTCTCTCACATTTTTCTCCCTGCTATCTCTCACAGCTGCTGCCCAGTGTTTTCTACCCTTTCTCAAATATGTTTTCCCTGAGATGCCACCATCTTGGCTGCGGGGCTCAGCCATGCCCTGCGGTGGGTGGGTTGGAGCCATCTGGAACCGGCTGTGTCTGGCCTGGGGCAGCCCCGGCCTCTCCTCACAGAGGCCGCCCTGCAGCCCTCCGCTGCCTACACCTGGACACCTGCACCATTATATGAAATCAATACGCTTATTAGGAAAAGGTTCTTCACTGAGAGGGCAGTCAATCACTGGAACGGGTTCCCTTCCCCAGGGAAGTGGTCACAGCACCAAGCCTGTCAGAGTTCAAGAAGAGTCTGGGTGATGCTCTTAGTCATACGGTTTAGTTTTAGGTCCCTTCCAACTGGAGATCTTCTGTGATTCTATGATTCTATTACATTAATAAAGGATAGAGAAATATTCCCAAACTGACACACTTGGAACAACATATTTGGTAAAAAGGGAAGAGAAACGTAGACTTTGATAGCAAATGAGACTTTAAAAGATTTAAGTAAAGCAGGAAATTAACTCTCTAGTCAGAAGTGAAAATCAAATTAGTGATTTTAACTTCTGAAATCTGATACATATCATAAAACCATCCTATAGTTATCTTCATTGGCAGCCTCTTCTGAATAGAGGCTCAGCAACTAAATATCACATCAGGATGGAAGGTATCCACAAAAATTTGAGAAGCAGCTTACTGTTCCTGTTAGTATTAATTAATGACAGATATAATATGTCATTATCATAAAAACATTAACAAAATACTTTGTATGCAAGCAAACTCATTAAAAAGGAAAAAAAAAAAAGAATGGAGCAATAACTGGAATTACGGTAGGTACCATTAAGATCTAAGTGGCATATAGAGTGGCATAAGGTCTCACCAGTACTATGGAAATTACTGAGTGAGCATTTCCTCTAAGCTGATATATTAAGGGAATAAGCAAGATAACCGTACCATGCATACATTTGTATGTTAGTGCTGGCTGATTTGTGCATTCCCCACGTTAGTTTACTGTGTGTGGATTCTGTACAGCAGCAGAAATCAGTTCAAAGATAATCATATTTCTGTAAGTGTTGATAAAATGGAAATGTATTGTTCTTTCTCTTGTCAGTCCCAAGTGTCACAGCTGAGGAGAACACTACTGGGTTTATTAACACTGGGTTTATTACACATGGGAACAGTCGCCACAAATGCTATGGCCCTGAAAACAGGTTGTCATCAACTACAAAACAAAAAGCATTAGGAAACAGGGTTCTTTATTATCAGTGATCATAAGACCATTTCTTAGAATACATGCAACACTCACTGTGCAAACCTATGATGTCTAAAACGAAACAGGTACCATAGTAGCACAAAACACTGCAAAAAGGAAATGCAGCAGTATTTCAGTGGTATGCAATTAACTACTGAGAGAAAAAAGTGTATGTCCACAGACTTTCTGGCCTGAAAAGTTATACATCCTTTTTGAGCATATTGAATGTTTCCTATTTGAGACAGGCTATTTCCTTTTAGTCTCAGTCCTGGGAAATCCTCTGAGTCAGTGGCCTGTGGATGGCAATACAGAGCAAGTAATTTGCTGCAGGCATCATCATAATTTGTTCTCCTTGTCAGTCTGTACAATAAGCAATGCATTCTGCAGGCACAAGAAATATCAGTCTGGAAAACAATCTGTTGCTCTGAAATCTTATAAACAGAAATCTCATGTTATCTATGAGGGCTATTTGTTGCCTAAAGAACTCATCTGCCCAGTCTTTTGCTCTCTGTAAGTGTTGGAAATTGTAGAAAACAGCAGCATGGTATGCTGCATTAAACTGCTTTTCGCTCCTGTAGTGTGCATGTGAAATCTGTGTGGATAACACAAACCATATCTGAAACTGTACCATATATTTTAAGGCCACAAATTTTGCTCAGCAAAGCCGTAGTGTTGTCTTGAGGGAGTCAGCCAGCAAGTGGTTGAAGAATCAGAACCAAAGGGGAAGTATATAATTTGCATGAAACCTCAGCAAAACTGTTCAGCACTATGGATTAAAGAGAAGTGTCAGAAACAAGCTGTGCTATGCCATTTTTAATTTAGTTTTTGTTTCAAGAGATAATACAAGCAAATACAAATATGTCCTGGCAGAGTATGGTTATTTGTTAGGTTAGGTTTGTTAGGTTCTCTCCAGAAAGAGAAACATTGCACTGCTCTGTATTTAACTGACTGATACATTTTAAAAAAAAAAGAAACAAAACAACAAAAAAAGCCTAGTAAATATGCAGATTCTAAATTCCTTCTAAAATAAGCACATAATGAAAAAAAATGCATTCATAGAAGAAAACTTGTCAAGATTCATTATGTATAGAACAAATCATAACCTTGATAGTAGTATGCTTGAATAGATATTTATATATCTCTTTACAAGGCAGGTTAGTTACTACTTTTGAAAAATCTTTTTCAAATTTTGTCTTTAAAATGTATAACCAAACTTGATACACTTTATTAATCAGATGGTGCAGTCTCATTTAAATTTACTCTAATGCATCTATTTCTTTAAATGACTTTCCAAGACCTTGCATCCCAAAAGTAATGTTATCTTATTTGTTAGATTAAAACTGGCATACTTGCCAGTTCCTTAATGCGCATAAATTTTCCTGTCTTTTGCCCTTCTTAACCTCTCTGTTTCTGATCAGCCTTATCTTTAAAAGCAGACAGATGAAAGTTTTGGGGAAGATCTAGACAGTCTGCTGTCAAAGTCCCACCCTAAGTTGTTTGCAAAGTTCATTATCTCCATCCCTGTAGGTCATACTTTGTAGAGAAAATGGAGATACCTCTTTCTCCTTCCCACCCCGGAGCTGGTGATAATTGTAGGAAGTGCTCTTCTGGTAGTGGGACATTGATGAGGCACCTCTGCTTCCTCTTTTCCCTGGGCTTTTTTTGTCTCAGGGACTAGTTCAGCTTGATCTATAGACGGCCTTGCTGCACTAACATAAACAGCTGTAGGAGAAAAAAACCAAACAACAAACAATGAACTGGATCTGTAAAATACTTGTAGAGAGAACCCTAAAACAATCCTGTTACCTATAATTTCCAAAACACAATATATAGACCCCAGTTTTTCATGTATGATGTTTTGATTAGAAGCTTCTCTTCTTTTAACTTGCTTGTCACTTCAGTTGAGCAAAATCGTTAAAAGTAATCACTATCCATTTCTAGTGTTACTTGACATCTGATTACTGTGTAAATCTGCACATAGGTACACTGGCCTATGATCCAAGCTGTGCAAATACAAAAGAAATTTTGTGGAGACTAAAGGTTTTAACTGATAGAAGTGCTGTAAGTTAATTTTAGATAAGTCTTTCATTCCTTTCTTTTCTGCCTGTTGATGGGATGTTTATTTGCAGTGAAGAGAGAAGTGTCCTACCCTTCTTCCATATAATACTATACTTCCCTAAAGCACTGTTTTCGCAGGTCGTGTCCCCTTGGATCAGCTTCTTGGTTTTGTTGCCTGACCTTCCCCAGTTCCTCTCCCGTCTTCTTAAAGAATCCCATGGTTTTCACCTCATTCCATAAAATATTTCACTGTTGTAGTCAGCATTTCTTTTAATGGATTTCTGCCCCTCTGTGTTTCCCAATGGTATGCAGGTCTGGGACAGTGACAGCCCAGCTCAAACACAGAAATGTTGCTTCTCAGTCAGTCATGCCTATAACAGAAAGAACTAGTTTTAAATATCTGAATTAAGGTCTTACTGTTAGCTAGTAACTATTCATACAGGAAAGTAGGAGACAAAATATATTATAGCCTCTGTAAAAACTTTTGCCTTGATTGTGGGGAGANTCTATGATTCTATGATTTTAAAGTGCAAATAGTGAATGGCTATGATAAAACCACAGTGATAAGGTTGAGAGAGGTTACAAAGTTCAAATTCTCTTACCTTAAACTGTAATTTCCTTCTTAACTTAGCTGCTTTGCCCTGCCTCTGCCTTTCAACAGAACTATTTACTTAGGTATATGCTAAATTTGTTCTAATTGAGCTTTAACATCAAAGCACACAATTTGTGCAAATACAAAGTTGCAGCACAATATGTCAACAAATATAAGAACATTACTTTTTAGTGAGAATAAGCAAACTTCTTAATCAGACCTATATCACAATAAGGCTACTGTTCATAACACTAGCCATCACTACTTTCTTTATTTCTTCAGCCCCTGATTAACACCCTTGTAATATGCAGAGAGGTAACAATCTGCTTTCCAAGTAAGTCTCATACTGATTTTGAACACTTAGATATCATCATAACCCTGGAGCATGACATTTAATAGTGTCATGGAAGCACTTTAGGAAGTGCTTTTATTTATTGTAATAATTTGATCCATTCCATCTGTTCTTCTCCACTTTCCATTTGACTATTGCTAACCTCTATCTTATCCTTCACTAGAGGTCCTTCTCAAACGTCTGCACCTCCGTGTCACAGTTCAACACTTTGTATATAGTACATACTTTATCGTAGCTGTCAGCTTTTCCCCATTCTTCGGTTTAAGAACTCCTTTACAAACTTTTTGAAGCCTTGTTTGAAGTGCCAGCCATCTGGTTCCCTTACAGTTCAGCTGCACTTAGTCCCTCCTGTAACAGCTCCCTTCATTTCTTAAGTGTCTCCTGTTCTTGATTAATCTGAATGTTTTTGACTTGCACTCTTTCTTCAATTGTAGATTAAAGCTTTGCTTCTGTAATTCTATTTTTGGCCCTTAGTGTGATACTGAAAGTATGTCAGTAAATGCTACTGTGGAGGGCTTGGTGTTCAGTTTTCTTCCTAACAGCTTAAATGTTGTCTCCGGAGCCCTTTTTTTTTTTTTTTTTTTAAATCTACATGTACAATTAATACTTGTTCCTCTCCAGCAATTTTAAGATATCTTATCTAGAGAACTCACAGGGTTCACCACAGCCAAGTAATTTAGTCTGATTTCTTCTCTGGCGTCACACACTGAACTATTTGCCCACCATTTCAGCCTACATCTAGTTCCTGTAGGGATCCCTTCTTCCAGGGAGAGGATGACTGCAAGAGGATGAAGAGGATGTATCATCAGGATTACTTTTCCCCTCAATAGCTCACTGCTGTTCTGGTTGATTTCTGGTGTTGCTAGCTCAGAGATGAGATTGCTATATCCAGGTGTTCGCTATGGGCTTCCTGTGAGAACGTGCTCCTCAGCAGCACTGGAGATGAATGTTCAAAGAGTACAGTTGATAAACCGCTTTGTCTCTCTGAAATTCTTCAGTTCAACAACTTGGTCTCAAGAGTAAAGACTTAGTCTCTCAGGGCTATGGGCTGCTTATGCACTGCATACCCATCTGGTGCCTACCCAAAGCAGGTAATCACATAGATGTACAATGGATACTAAATGCAGTTCATTGGGAACTGTACTCCATCTTGCTGAGGGTCTGCCTGAGGGCATGAATGGCTTAATGTACTTCTGTGTCCGATTGATTCAATTGACTTCTCTTTATGTGACTAGCCTATGAGTTTAAAGAGAGAGAATGTTTTTGCTGAAATCTGTTTGCCCAGTTCCCGGGCTCTGGAAGTGCTGGAGCACTTCTTACTCAAGGAAGTAAGAAGGTAGGTTCTTTTCCTGCCTTTACATTTCTGGCAGCTTATCAGAGGAGGATCAGTCTGAACAGCTAACTCTCATGTATGCTCTTTATTTAAAATGTTCTGCTTTCCTTAAATGTCCTTTTAATCAGAGACATAAAGCCTGTGATCAGGAAGACATCTGGCTCATACTGTGCAAGACTGGTGAAGGACTATGCAGATGTTGGAGTCACCTGGGAATTTCAGGAATACTTCTTATTTTCTCAACTGTTACTTTTATGAAATGGGCCACTATGGCTAGGAGTCAAATTAGCAGTCAACCTCTCCTGGAATCCTTGATAAGTTTGCGGTGAAGAATATGCACTTACAGAACGTACCAGATAAGCCGGAATATGAACCACAAAATACTTAAAAACCTTTTGGAGACAGTCCACATTTTTGTTCATGCACAGAATTCCATGTATTTAGTCAAAGAGGCTAAGATCAGAAAGAATTTAGGGTGTTCCAATCTATTAAGCATCTCCTATTAGAAGTTCAGTAGCTACAGGCTATAACTGGAAAAATGCTAGGATTTTTCTATCCAGTCATGATATTCTAATTCCAGTATCACAATGCAAAAAAATAGCATTGTTTATCTAGGTATCACTATATATAGGGGGAAAAAAAAAGATAAAACTGGTGAAAGCCTTGATTGCCAAGGATCAATTAGTTACTGCATATAATATTAAGATTGCATTTGTTATTGCTTATATTGCTTATACTGGCATTCTGTGCAGGTCCTTCAAGAAACCACTCATGTTTGATTTTTTTCATTCCTTTTAAGGAAGTCTTGTTTGAGGAAGTTGCTAAGATCAGAGTGTAAAGTTAAGATTTAGCTGGTGAAGTGCAGACATCTCCATTTAGTTTCCAGAATATACTATAATAATCAAGGAACAGACTTGCCTCCTTTGACAGTTCCAGGGCATTGGGTTGGTCAGATTAAAGTGTCTTTTCCTCTTGGAAGACTGTAGTTAAACTCTGCAGATGTTACAAACAGACATTTGTGGTTTTGGTGACTAGAATTAAATAAAATTAAACCTAATATAATAGTCAGTTTGATATATCTTGAGGGCATATATGTGAAGAGGTCACCTCAAAAAACTTAAGTTGTAAGAAAATTATTTTAATAAAAAGATTTGTATATTCCTATATAGGAGGACATGTCTTCAGTTAGAAGCAATTGGGGGACAGAAGTTTTATCAAGAAATGATGGTGTATGAAAACCTAGCAAATAACAAAAATGACAGTTTTGGGGAATTTTGAGGAAACTTTTATTTTGAAGTTTTAAAAAGAGAAAAAGTATTGGTTTTAAATGACACTTTTAATTGAAAAGATTGCTTTAACTTCATCTACTTTTCACTGCCTTCCTCTGTTTCCTATTTAATTAAATTTCTAATTTTTCCTAATACTTTTTTCCAACATGAAGGAAAAAACTCCTAGAAATAAATGATTGAACAGAAGCAAAAATCTGATTAATATTTTTCTTGAAAAAAAGATGTTAATTGAAAAATATGAACAAATAAGAAGCTGTGAATATTTAAATTCTATCTTTTATTTGATGTTTGTGCAATAGTTTCACTTAAAAACTTTTTTCCCTCAGCCATTCTTTTGATATTTGATTCCATATTCAGTTTTAAAAAAGACATAATTGAAGATATTGACAAATTTGCGTATCTTGGCCCCATCTTATGAATGAATTGCATGTCAGTATAATTCCCTTTTTTTTGTGTGTGGTTTGGTTATTATTTTCAAAATAACAGTAACCTGCATTTTCTTGAACATTCCAGAATTTTCATTTGAAGGCCAAGTGGGAAAAAAAAACTTTCTATGACGTTTTTTGGGAAAGATTTCAAATAGTAGTAGTAGTATTCTTTTTTTTTAACTAGTATTTATGAGAAAGATATTATTGCTCCCCATTGGGATATTTTATTTGATGCTGAGACTTCACTAGTGTTGTGTATGAAATTCACAGAATGTGCTGTCAGGATATCTTATAGTGCTTTTGAAATTCTGATTTCTAGTTTCTTTCATGTGCTGTGAATTATTAATCTTTTCAGTTTGATCAAGGCTTAATGATCTGTCCTTTGTGTTCTGCCAATTTGTCTGTCGACTTAATTCATACTCAAATTTCTCTGAACTGCCCAGCCTGCATGTCAGGCCCTTAACCATACTCTCTAGGTCCCTTGAATGTAACAATCTGTGTTAACCTGTCTCCTTATGCCCCAGGTATAAAATTTTCCACCTTAAACTTTACCTTAGCCTAATGTAAGAACTGATAGCATTACCCTCAGTGGTACTTCTTCATTGTCTCCTGGAAATGCTATTCAGAATCATACCCCATCCCCTGCACGTTCTCATGTTCAGTAAATCCCGTTACTCTTCACTCCCTCCCACTACCAACAGACTTTTGTTGGAAGAGCATAATCAATAGGATGAAATGCAGCTTTTCCCATGGCACTAGTGGGCAACTGCTACAGAGCACCCTCCTGGCTCAGATAACTTCAAAATTGTGGGCAATGGAGAAGTAAGGGGAAAGAAGTGTTTCTTAAGAACCTGGAGAGAATGTATCTGAGCATAAAATCTGCAAACTAACTAACTAACTAAATAAATGAATAAATAATGGAGCAAGTGGAATATATTCTTTTTCAGCTTTAGTGGGCTTAGATGTTATTTGTAACAAAAACCCTCAAAAAATTTTAAGAAAATGTCTTAGCATTTTTAACTGCTGATGGTTCATGTCATACCAAAAAAAGTCTTACTCAGTTTTGTTGCTGTTGTTGCTACTAAGTAAGTTAATTTTGCTGTCCTTTGTCTAAATGAGCCTGAAAATATTCTGAGAAAATGGAAGAGGCCTGTTTTAGAAGCAGAATTCATGACAGTGTGTATATTTTGTGGATTCTGATTGTGGTAGTGAAATTTAGAGGATACGTCTTGTAATACTTTAAAAAATGTTTTAGACAATTTTTCTGATATAAAAAAAATTGAGTCTGTTTACAGGGACCAGCACCACAAATTACAGGAAATTATGTTCATTACTATATATAATTTCTAGAATTTATAACTAAAAACTCACCTGATAACTTTCAATGCTATTGAAGACATTCTGGTATTGTAGATCAACATGGAATGTCATCTGTAGTCCCTGAGATTGTGTTCGTTACCTCTGTACTTCTATATTGTACAGGAATGGGTGGATCAGGTGAAAGGCTTAATTTTATAAAATTCTTTTTAATGCTGCTCAACTTCTTTCTCTTTTCCTCTCCTTCTCCTTCTCTCTTTTGTTTGCTAATGCATATAAAATAATGAGAAGTTTCAAGAACTACAGTAATTATTTTTGAGTCTTACCTTTATTGCTTTCTAACTTGTATGACAGTTCCATTATTCAGGGTGTGAAATATGCAAGTTCCTTCAGGATAGGAAAATAGTATATTGGTATTGTGTGTATTTCTAGAAGAAAAAAAATGACATGAATACTATCATTACTTTGATATTAAAAACAACGTTGTAGCCTGGGCTCAAAACGTCTTGAGTCATTTAAATCGATTGCTGAGACTTTCTCTGTAACAAAGGGAAAAAGGCACCTCTGGAGGCAACTCAGACTTGAAAGGGTCTGAATCATGCTCTAGACTGTCTCATTTTTCTATTTTGTCATCCTAGAATGACCACAGTCCAAACTGAGATATCTTTGTTTTGCCAAAGACACAGAATCTCATTCATTGTGGGCAACACCAAATTCTGTTTGCGTCTGTTCATTGTGGACCTTAGGCAGCTGTCTTTCCAGAACAGATTGACCACTTTTCAGCACCACAAAAATCCTGTAGGTTCTTAAAACCTATTAGCAGCTCCTCAGACATGTAAACTTCATTAAAAACCCCTGATGAGGGGGGGTTTAATGAAATTGCTCTTGGGAGTAATTTGAATGTACTTAATTAACTCAGGATATATTCTCATGATAAAAAGCTTTAGCAGAAATACCAGTCTTAAGGATTCCCATCTGCCAGACATCTCAGTGCTCTTTTCCTCATCCTTGTTTGCAGAGTCTTTTGTATAGCTGGCTTGGGGTGATTTGGAGGGACGAATAGGCAAGAGAGGGTTGCTTTTAGCCATCTCTCATCTGCTATGCAGTATGGCACCCCAGTTATCTCAGGACTGCTGAGATACAAAAACAATTTTTTTAAACCAATGATGTTGCATAATACATCCTGTGACTGCAATGAATTAATTACAAAGAAGACAAAGAACAGGACTGAGATCACATCAGATAACTTTTGCTAATAAGTTGGTCGCTACAGTGCTTGCCCAGGAAATGTATAACCTCAGTTCTAGATGATTGTAAAGCTAGGAAAGAATGAATTCCAAAGCCATTCTATGAAGAGCTTGGGATTCCGTAAGTCCCAAATGGAACTGATGGAATGACTAAGTTAAAAAAAAACAAAACAAAACAAAACATATAAAAACAATTATAACAACAAAAGTTTACAATAACAATCCAGTAATGTATTTATTTAGAGTGGAATGTGTCATCTGTTTTTCAAGAAAGAATAACTTTAATTATGGACAAAGAATAAGCAAAGAGAAAATGTTGTGTCTCTCCACTAAGGTTTTTGTACAGTCTAAACCCTATTCACCTAAAAAGTTGGCACACAAATGGGCTCTTCTTTACTAGAAGGAATCTAAATGTAGTCCTGTGTGCTTTGTTGCCAGTAACATCAGGTGATCGTTTCCCATATTACTGAATTGCTTTAGTCACCTTAAAATTAAATCCAAGCAAACAACATATTGTAGGATCTTTGCTTGAAGGAGTATGAGAGAATAATTTCTCGGTGTCAGTAAAATGATGGCTAAATGTTATGTGAATTAAGTTTGACCTAGTTGGAAAGATAAAGATTATAGAGTTTGTAGTTAAGAAATTAACTTAAAAAGGAAAAAAAAAAAAAGAAAAAAAAAGTCAGCCATCTGTGTTTAAAAAGCAGTTATTAGGTTGGAGGAAGATTACTAGGAGAGTTCCTCAGAGGCTGGCACAGCAGTCAATATTAAGTGATCTTGGCTTAAAAAGGTGGTGTTTTACAAATTTAGAAATGACATGATTTAGCAATCAGAAAGTCAGGTCATATAGAAACAATGAAGTGATTTAAGGGCCTAAGTAATAGAAATAGGATGAAACATGAAAATGTGAAATGTAAGCTTGTGCATAAGGGACAGCCTTCCAGTTAGAATTAAGAAATTCTATGAGGTTGAAGCACATCAGCTGGAGGCAAGTGAGGAAGATAAGACCTAGGTCTGGTAACTGATCAAAAGATGAATTTGAGCCACCTAAATTCCCCAGTAATTTGGATTCATAGAAGGTTTCTGATCTTTGGCACAGCTATAGATCCAGGGACAGATTCTTATCATGCATTCATTTTCTTCCCAGTTATTTTTTATATAATATTTAAATAAGATGACATATGCATTCAGGGAAGGATGGAACTTCACTGTTTTTTTTAAAGCTACTTCAAGTTTAAATATTCTTTTAGAGTTCAAAAATTTACTGAATTTTCTCTGTAAATTCCATATGCTATTTCTTATAGGTTTTTATTTTTATACCTTATTTTATAAAAGCTTGAATAGTATTACTATTAATATAGTAGTGCATTTCAGTGTGATTGGTGAACCTTTGCGTAAATATATTAACTGATTATTTCATGAACCCAGTTGCACTGCAGAATTACTTTCAAAATTCCCTAATTACTTTTCAAACTCTATGTTTAATTTTAGCAATTCATATTATTACAAGGAAGATATGGTAGTGTAAATTTATATTTCCAGTTATTTCTGCTTCACTTAAATATTTAAATATTTCTAATCAATATATAAATATTAAACTGTTTTGTTCTATTCTAATGTTGGTTATGATAGCCTGCTTCCTGAAAACAAGAGATAACAAATCTTTTATCTGCTTTTCCAGTATTAACAATGAAAAAAGTGTTCATGTTCACTTTTTTTTTGAAACTCAGGAAATCATGATTGTGTTATTTTGAGGAGCTTCTCATGAAACCAAGAAGATAGTAATAGTTGGGACTTAGAGAAAAATCAATACTACTTTAAAAATGACGGTAATAGTATCTTCCACATTCTATTGAATACTTTTGAGATATAGTTGATGAACTGATTTTATTTCAGAGTTTATTGCCTTGACAGAATCAATAATCCTACTGTTAGTAAATTCAGTAAAACTAAAAGGCTCAGATTATTCCCCAAACTCCATACAGCCCCCTAAAATATATTAAAAGTTTTTATTAAAATTGAGTATCTGCTGACGCTTGAATAGGTGTGCAGAGTTATTTTAACCATTTTCTGCTCTATTATGTTTATACATGTAATTCACAATTACATAGGTAAAAAAAGGTAAAATTCAACCATAAGGAACAACTTCTCCCTCCATTGAACTTTTCATAGGAAAGAATTGCAATCAGAAATATCTCATGAAAGCTTTTTGTGAACATTTAATTTCTTTTCCTATCCTGATGGCCATGAACATTTTAAACCGTAAGAGTGGTGAAATTTGACCCATGTTTCTTGTAAAAGTCTTGTAAGTGATGTGAGACTTTGCAAAATGAAAAAGAAAAAAATTCATCTTGCTTTTGAGCCATGTCTTGGTAAGCCAATATATAATTTTTCCTAGCTGAATGCTGTCTAAAGGCTTCAAAATAAAAATCCTCTTTTTTCTTTGTAGAAATAAGATGATCATCCAAGAAAAAAAAAAATTTTGTTAAACTCCCAAGGTGCTTTCCAGGACTTAACTGTTCGGTGTAAGCAGTTTTGAGATGGAAAAAACCTGCGAACAGGCTTTGAATAAGATGTTTAAGTATTTATCTCTTGTGTCTTTTTCATTCACATCAGATTCAATCAAAGCTTTGTCTTTCTCTCCCCTTATTAAGTATAAAACTTAATAACAATGAAAAGGATTAATTACAGTATCTACTTCCATTAGCTATGGCATTCAATGATTGCTTTATTTTTCAATGGATTATGCTTAATGTAAATCTGGATTTCAATTGTCTTTTTCAAAAGCCTGTATAACTCTACTAATTATGAATTTACTTTTACAGAAAAAAATATTGAAAAGGCAATTCTGAAGTAATTGTTTTGAATAATGAATTTCTCAACTGTTGGAAGTTCATTCAAGTATTATTATGAATACTATAATGAAAAATATTTAGTAGTAATCTTTGTTTTGATTTAGTAGCAATTATTCCTTAGGCATAGATTTACACAACATCAAGTATCAGCATTTATGAATGTTAACTAATCTTATAAAAAATAATTTTCAGTGTTTCTCTTTTTATGTTTTTTCAAACTGCTGGTGAATTTTTTTGTTTATGAAAAATGTATGAACTTCATTCACAAATCCCTTTGCTACTGAGGGTCTTCACAATACTAGTTTGTAAAATTAGCATAGCTTAAAATGACTGGTTTTGCAGGCTATTCTCAAGAAGACTCCTAAATCTGAAGTAAAAAAAGGGAAGTGAAAAACTTTTTGTTCTGTAATTATTTTTTTCAATAAGTGCTAATTTTCTTGTACGTATTGTTACCTGCATTGGAACAAAAATTACTCAGATGGATCTATATAATCACACTCCTTTTATAGTGGGTTTTTTTTTTTAATTATTAGAAATAATATTTGATTTGATATTTCACTTTAACACAAGTCAGTTATTATTAGAAAATTCAATTAATTTTTTTTTATTTTTAAAAATGTGAATATGAACCCATTATTTATGAAAAGGCATGCAGTTTCTTTCATTTTTATCACAATTAGTTGTCTACTGTCAAGAATAAACTCAGTGTTTGTCTTTAATCTCTGATTTTAATGGAAGTTTGAATTAAAGTGTATTCAGTAAGACAATATGTGTGTGATAAAAAGAGGCAATAAAGGACAGTGTTCTTAACACAATCTGGAAGATGGAAAATTGTGGGTTCCTAATTGTTTGTGGAATTTGGTTTATTGTCTGTCTGTAAAGTTTTGATTATATTTTCATTTAAGCGTAGTTCTGCAAGTACCATCATTTAGCTTAAATGTAAATGGTGTTTACTCCATAATGATTTATATTAACACTTCTTTCTCCTTCCTTTGGTTTGTTTGTTGTGTTCTGAGATACTGTTTTTCATATTAAATCTCTTTGGATTGTAAATTATATCTTTCTGCAGTTTGAATTTCTGTTGGGTCTTTTGATATGGATGGTATTATAATTTGGAAAACAGTTACTCCATTAACATAAAAGTAAAGGAAGTGATGACAATGTTGACTCACAAACCTTGATTTTTCTCCCCTGCTGTATATTTAAGGTGGGCATTTACACACTAATGAGATAGTATTAGACTGAACTCAGAAAAGTTACGAGAAAGGAAAACTGCAAGTCAACAGCTAAAAATGTGCTCTTCCATACCACGGCCATCCTTCAAACTGTATTGCAATAGCACAGCAATATGCACAATCCAAGTGGAACTCAGACTGAAAACATTGGAGCCTGACAACAAATTACCACAGAATCACAGAATGGCTGAGGTTGGAAGGGACCTCTGGAGGCCATACAACCCAACTCCCCTGCTCAAGCAGGGTCACCCAGAGCAAGTTGCCCAGGACCGTGTCCAAACAGCTTTGAAATACCTCCAAGACGGAGACTCCACGACCTCTTCAGGCAACCTGTGCCAGTGTGTGAGGTCATGCTCATAGTAAAAAAGTGTTTCCTGATCAGAGGGAATCTCCCTTGTTTCAGTTTGTGCCCATTGCCTCTGGTCCTGTCACTGGGCACCATCAAAAAGAGCCTGGCTCCCTCTTCTTTACACCCTCCCTTCAGACATTTGTACACATTTATGAAATCCCCTGAGCCTTCTCTAGGCTAAACAGTCTCAGCTCTCTCCTTATATAAAAGATGATCCAGACACTTAATTACCTTAGTGGCCCTTTGCTAGATTCTCTACAGTAGCTCCCTCTCTCTTTTGTACTGTGGTGCCCAGAACTGGACCCCGTACTCCAGGTGTCACCACACCGGTGTTGAATAGAGTGGAAGGATCACCTCCCTTGACCTGCTGGCAACACTCCTCCCAGTGCAGCCCGGGAGACTGTTGGCGGTCTCTGCCACAGGGGCACATCGCTGGCTCATGTTCAATGTGGTGTCCACCAGGACCCCAAGGTCTTTTTCTGCCAAGCTGCTTTCTAGCTGGTCAGCCCCCAGCATGACTGGTGCCAGGGGTTGTTCCTCCCCAGGGGCAGGACTTTGCACTTCCCTTTGCTGAACTTCATGAGGTTCCTGTCAGCCCATTTCTCCAGCCTATCGAGGTCCCTCTGGAGGGCAGCAAAACCCTCTGGTGTATCAGCCACTCCTCCCAGTTTTGTGTTATCGGCAAACTTGATGAGGATACACACTGCCCCATCATCCAGATCATTAATGAAGATGTTAAGCAGGATTGGATCCAGTATTGATCCCTGGGGTACACCACTAGTTATTGACCTCCAACTAGACTTCATGCCACTGATCCCTACCCTCTGGGCCTGGCTGTTCAGCCAGTTTTCAGTCCTCCTCAATTGTCATTAATTATACAGTCCTCTGACAGTGTGGTTCTCCTGTTATTATAACGAAGTCCTTCTGTTTAAGTGTAAAATGTTCTCACCAAAAATCATTACATTTTGCTATTGCTTTTCTTAGATTTTTTTTTTTTTACTGTAACTTTCACACATGTTTTGGAGCAGGATGTTGCTGTGAGTTCATGTGTTTTATAGTCATGTCTTGGCAGCATGTTTAATTGCATTGTATTATTAGAAATGCATCCACATACTTAAACAACAAATAACATGTACTTGAACACTAAATGTAACTCATTTAAAATGTACCCAAAAATATTTTGGAAATGGTGAATACAAATATTGCACCTTCAAAGAAGAAATTATCTAGGTCAATCTTTAAGCTCCAAAACTAATAACTGTTCATAACAATTGCAGGTCCACCTCCCCAGTCCATTGCACTCCTTTCTCTCCAAGAAGAAAAAAAAAAGAAAAAAAAGAAGTATCCAATTTCCAGTGCATTAGTAATAGAAAATACTGAGAAGTGTCCTCAAAAAGTGTAAACACTTCAAGTCCTCAATAAGTAAAACACTTGTCTCTGCCATATGCTATCTGACATGAAAAGGGGAAAAAATGCCTGCCTAAGGGTTTATAGCACAGTTCTTTCTTAGAAATATCCAGGTAAAATTAAATTGTTATCTTAAAAAGACCTTTATTACAGTGGTCACAGAGAACAGCCTATTGCTATATTGTTAGCATGAAAAGAATTAGAATAAAATGAATAGTAGAAAATAAATAAACGTTACTATTAAAAGATCTTTGAAAGTATTCAGTCTGAAGAATCATTAATTCAATAATTCATGCTCCCAAATTTTCATTAAATGTCCATCTGCTGCAGCAAAGAAGGGAATTTGATTCTTGTCATGCCATTTTTCTATTATTTTTAGCTCTGTTTTTTATGCTTTTTTGATAATACATCTGAAGGCAGCCAAATTGTAGGTTTCATTTTGCATATGTTGTTAATGGGAAACCAAGCTATGGAGAATACTGAGGTGGTAACCAAGTTAATCAAGATATTGTCATCAGTGGCAGCTTGCAGAGTAGTCTGCAAGGATAAGGCCATGATGTTCCCAGAACAGCCTACCTTCTATGGAGTGCTGCACAGCATAAAGTCATGGGGAACACAGGGGACAGAATACTGAGAGCTGGAAAAAAGGGCGCCGGTCCAAACGGCGTACTTGACAGTTTACCAGCAATGCTCTTTGATCTAAAGTTTGGAAGATCCCCTAGACTTTGGTTTCTCAGCTGTCAATGACATAGTTTGACAGAACAGCAGAGATCTGCAGGTACTAGTCAAGAAACCCTTAACTGACTCCTTGCCTCACCCACCAGCTCTCTATAACTTTTGTATTGCCATTTGTAATGCAGTCTATACACAAATTTTATAACTAGCTTAGCTGACTGAAACAATATTTATAAAATACACTAACAGAATAGAATAAAGCACACTGTGATCTTCATATTGTCCATGTGCTTTTGGGGAAAGCAGATACCATAATTTTATTGTTGGGTATACATCTGTATTCCAGTGCATTTAGAAACAAAGAATGTTCTACCACTTGTCTTAGTGTTTTGTAATAATTAATACTGTCTTTAATTCTACCTTGTAAAAACCCAAATGTATTCAAGCTTTTTAAAGAAAACTCTCTAAAGATCTATTCCTTTTCTTTTATATGATTCTCTTGTTTTGACACACAACCTCTTCTAAATAGGTCATCTGCGGTGTCAAATATGAGTGATGATAAATTTGACAATTATCTGACATGTTCAAGGGAAAAATGGCCCATTTTCATTTTTACATGTGTGATTGCCTGCAGGAATATGTTCTTTTAAGGTGCAAAGAACTACACAGGGTTCTTTCTGTCTCTTCCTATAGTTTTCTTGTGGTACATTGGTGAGAGTGCTATTCATGACTTTTCCCTCTTTGGAACACAGGAAACAGCGATCAGTCGTCCAGAATCATAGAATCATAGAATCATAGAATCACTAAGGTTGGAAAAGACCTCTAAGGTCATCGAGTCCAACCCTCAACCCAACACCCCCATGCCCACTAAACCATGTCCCTAAGCACTTCATCTACACGTCTTTTAAATATCTCCAGGGATGGTGACTCCACCACTTCCCTGGGCAGCCTCTTCCAAGGCCTGACCACTCTTTCAGTAAAGAATTTTTTCCTAATATCTAATCTAAACCTCCCTTGGCGCAATTTGAGGCCGTTTCCTCTCGTCCTATCACTTGTTACTTGGGAAAAGAGACCAACCCCCACCTCACTACAACCTCCCTTCAGGTAGTTGTAGAGCGCGATGAGGTCTCCCCTCAGTCTCCTCTTCTCCAGACTAAACAATCCCAGCTCCCTCAGCCGCTCCTCATAAGACTTGTGCTCCAGGCCCTTCACCAGCTTTGTTGCCCTTCTCTGGACACGCTCCAGCACCTCAATGTCCTTCTTGTAGTGAGGGGCCCAAAACTGAACACAGTACTCAAGGTGCGGCCTCACCAGCGCCGAGTACAGGGGCACGATCACCTCCCTGCTCCTGCTGGCCACACTATTCCTGATACAGGCCAGGATGCCGTTGGCCTTCTTGGCCACCTGGGCACACTGCCGGCTCATGTTCAGCCGGCTGTCAACCAGCACCCCCAGGTCCTTCTCCTCTGGGCAGCTTTCCAGCCACTCTTCCCCAAGCCTGTAGCGTTGCCTGGGGTTGTTGTGGCCGAAGTGCAGGACCCGGCACTTGGCCTTGTTGAACCTCATGCAGTTGGCCTCGGCCCAACGATCCAGCCTGTCCAGGTCCCTCTGCAGAGCCTTCCTGCCCTCCAGCAGATCAACACTCCCGCCCAGCTTGGTGTCATCTGCAAACTTACTGAGGGAGCACTCGATCCCCTCATCCAGATCGTTGATAAAGATATTGAACAACACTGGCCCCAAAACTGAGCCCTGGGGAACACCACTCGTGACCGGCCGCCAACTGGATTTAGCTCCATTGACTACAACTCTTTGGGCTCGGCCGTCCAGCCAGTTTCTTATCCAGCGAAGAATGTACCTGTCTAGGCCGTGAGCCGCCAGTTTCTCCAGGAGAATGCCGTGGGAGACAGTGTCAAAGGCTTTACTGAAGTCCAGGTACACCACGTCCACAGCCTTTCCCTCATCAACTAGGCGGGTCACCTGATCATAGAAGGAGATCAGGTTGGTCAAGCAGGACCTGCCTTCCATGAACCCGTGCTGGCTGGGCCTGATCCCCTGGTTGTCCCGGACGTGGCTCGTGAGCGCCCTCAAGATGAACCTTTCCATAATCTTCCCCGGCACTGAGGTCAGGCTGACCGGCCTGTAGTTCCCTGGATCCTCCTTCTGGCCCTTCTTGTAGATGGGCGTCACATTGGCAAGCCTCCAGTCGTCCGGGACCTCCCCCATTAACCAGGACTGCTGGTAAATGATGGAGAGTGGTTTGGCAAGCTCCTCCGCCAGCTCCCTCAGTACCCTTGGGAGGATCCCATCCGGCCTCATAGACTTGTGAGGGTCCAGTTGGTGTAGTAGGTCATTAACATCTTCCTCATGGATTATGGGGGCTTTATCCTGCCCGCCGTCCCTGTCTTCCAGCTTAGGGGGCTGAGTACCCTGAGGATAACTGCTCTGACTATTAAAGACTGAGGCAAAGAAGGCGTTGAGTACCTCAGCCTTCTGAGTCTCATGCCAGTGCTTCTTTGTGCTTGTTTATGAATCTGGTTGTATAGCTATCTTGTTTCATTAGATTGTTCTATTACATACTCAGCTGGCCTGGAAGGCAGCAGCCAACACAAACAAGTTGACTTCCTCCCAGCTGCCTAACCATGACCTTTTTAATAGAATGTAGTAAACAAAACTTGTAGTAACTACAGAGCAATCAGGAAAAGCAAAACAAAACACCCCCCCAAGGACATACTTGCTGCATTCATCACAACAACTGAATAATTATTCTCATCCATCATTCTTACTTTACTCTGTGTCTGACCTCCGTTACGATATAGACACATTGGTTGTTTTCTCTGTGTGATGTAGGCTGTTTGCCAGGATCAAGTTTTCTGTTCAGATGCTCTGACGTCACAGTATCACAGCTCATATTTTGAAGCCATATTTTACTGTTTTTCTTAAACTATGTTGTCTTAAAGAAGACTAATTTCTAAAAGGGTCTAGGTGTTCATCAGCAGTTAAATCAGCTCCAGGAAACAGATGAAATATCAATTTGAAAGCCATTAGCTCTTGATTTATTACAATATCTGCTATTATTAACAAAGTCTTATGATACAAAACTATTCCATGATTCTTACATTCTCTATATGTGAGACTAGTTGTCTTACAGATACTTATGGGAGAAAATATATAGTAGTATATACAAACATAAAAAACCTCTTGTTAATGTCTATTTCTGTAAAGGTTGTTTTCTTAGCAAGTTACATCTTTTTACCAAGTTATGCGTATATATACACTTATATACATACCTGCATACATAAAAATATTTATCTATAGATACACAACTCATATATACTATACAATCTGTCTGTTTCTGTGGCTAGAGATATACAGCTATGATGGAATTATCCTCTGCTCGAAGGTAGCAGATTACAGGGGCCTCATGTCTTTTCCCTAAGAAAAAAGAAATCAGCATTATTTGGAGTTTATATATGTTGCTGTCCTGTAATAATGACAGTCCAATAGCATAAAAGCAAATTTGTTTTCAGGAATTTTAGTACAAAAACTGGTATCTACATTCTATAGTTCAACTTTTCCTGAATAATTATTTTTAAACAGAGAAGACAAAGAAAAAACTCTTTGGCTACTTGTTCAGCTCAGTATCCAATGACCTCTGTTTCAACCACAGCTTTACGTAGCAAGCCTAATAATATTTTGCACCTTGCCAAGATAGCATTTATCTCCTTTGGGGAAAAAAAAGAAACTCAAATCCCAGTAGGGAACAACTTTATATGGTGATTCCTGTCAAACCAGTACTAAGTACACTGGAAGTGTGTCACTTGCTAGAATGCCTGTCACAAATACCTCAACACATGTCTTTATGGATTGCCTCCTAAACCATTCTTTCTTTCCCTGAAGGTTGATTTCTGAGATAGTTCTGTCTCTTTTCTGAGTTCCTTTGCCTGGAAAATGTTTCAATTTCTGCTTGTTTACTACATAGGTTTCTCCAGTCTTTCTTAGACTAAGTGTGATAGTTGCATTTAATTTCAGGAAGGCTTTAATTCTTGTGAGATGGCCTCACTTTTCAGTCACTCCCAGTTACAGTCATTTAATCATTCACCTCAGTGCAAACAGTCCATCAGGTCTTTAACAACAGAACAATGACACAAAAAAATGGAAATCCATATTATGAAAGAGGTCCTAAATCAACCCTTACTGATTAATTCCCCCTTTATTCACAAAGCCTAACTCATCCTGACTGAATCAATCAAAAAGCTATTACCTTCATACTTGCAAGTGTTACTTTCAAAATCAATAAAAACTGAGTTCATTTTTAAGATGCAATATATTACCAAAATAAAAGTTCTCATTTACTTGGGCTAGAGATTTATCAAAAACTGTTGTAGTTGGTAAAATTCTGTTTGTTGGCCCTGTTTATTTCTTAGTGTTTTGTAATTTTCAGCTTTATCCATTTTTTTCAGTTTCATTTACTTCAATAGCTGGATTACTATTAGTTTTGTGAATGTGTTTTTTCTGCTTCTGTACATGAAAGAGTTTTCTTTATGATTCACAGGATTTTTTTCTGCCCCATATACCATGTTTTCATTCTGTTTTTTGACAAGGCCACAGTAAAAGTGGTCCAAATTTGAGCACTGATGGGTAAAGACACGACCCACCTGGCATAACAGAGCAAAAGCATCTTTGCCAACAGGCTGACAAACCTGGTGAGCAGAGCTTTAGACTATGCCCAGTGGTGGAGGGAAATTACAACCCAGTTAAGTGTGGAAGCAGCGGACAGAGGTGGAGAGCAAAGGGTGCAAGATGGCAAGAACAAGACATGCTCTAGGAACAATAAAACAGGACAAAATAAAGCCCTCCTGAAATATGCGCGAATGCATGCAGCCTTGGGAACAAGCAGGAGGAACTAAAGCTCCATGTGCAGATGCTGAATTGTGACATTATTGATGCTGCAATAACTGAGATGTGGTGGGACGGCTTGCATAACTTGAGTGCTACGATGCATTGATACAGGCTCTTCAAGAAGGGCAGCCAGGGAATAAGTGGAGGAGAGGTTGCCTTTTATGTTAAGGAGCAGCTTGAAGGTATGTGGCTCTTTTATACAGCAGACAACAGACTGGTTGAGAGCTTGTGGTAACCTGGAATTAGAGGAGAGGTCAGTGAGCATGACATTGTGCTGGGAAATTGTTCCAGATCACCTGATCAGAATCAGGAAACCAACAAATTCTCTCTAAAAAACTAGAGAAAGTTTCTGTATCACAGACCTTGGCTCTTACAGGAGGGTTTAAACTCCCTTCAAGCTGCTGGAAGAGCAACACAGCAAAACGCAAGCAAGACTTCCAGGTGGTCTCAGGGACAGCTTCTTGGTACAGGTACCAAATGGACCAGCTAGGGGATGACTCACAGCTGGAAATGTTATTCAGTAACAACAACTTCCTAGGGATATGGCAGTCAGAGGTAGCTTTGGCTGCAGTCACCATGAAATCAAGGAGCTCATGATCCTGAAGAGAGTAAGGAAGGACAGTAGCGGAGTACAATCCTTGGACTTCAGTTGAACAGACTTCAGTTTATTTAGTAAACTGTGAGGTGGGATTCCATGGGAGGCAGCTCTCAAGGGCTAAGGAGGTCAGGAAAGATAACAGGTTTTTAAGGACAGGATCTTTCTAGCACAAAAACAGTTCATCATGATACTCAGGAAAACAAGTGGACACATCAGGATACTGGCTTGGCTAAACTGGAAACTCATGAAAGCTCCAGTGCAGAAAGGCAGCATGCCAGGGGTGGAAACAGGGACAGCTGCAAAGGAGAAATTTACCCATACACGTCCTTGTGACCTGCAAGGCTGCAACCAAGAGTATTGAGAAAGCTGAGTGATGCCCTTGCAATGCTGCTCTCTATCATCTTGGGAACGTCATGGAGACTTGGGCAGGTACCCGGTGACTGGAAAAAAGAAAAGCCAAAAGGCCAGTCCAAGGAACTACAGGCTCATCAACTTCACTTTGTTGCCTGGGAAAATCATGGAGTTGTCTTACTGGGAGTAAGTCATACCTTACCAACCTGATTTCCTTCTGTGATAAAATGACTGCATTTTCAGACAGGCGGAGAGAAGTGGATGTCATTTACCTCAACTTTAGCAAGGTCTTCAACACTGACTCCCATAATACTTTTGTATCCAACGTGGGACAATATGATCTGGAATGGTTGGGAACTTCACAGCTATTGATCAGAGCTTAAATGCAACAAATATGTCAAAAAATTTTTAAAGTGAATTGAAAAAAAAAAAAAGAAACAAAATGTTTAGAAGTTACCCTTACACAAGTTGAAAATTGTAAGTGTGCATTTATTGTTTGCAGAAATCCTATTTGTTTTTTCTCCACTGTTGATAACAAAAAAGATAGCAAAATACAAGAACTTCCTGAGGAGAAGATTTATATTTTGACCAGGTTTAATCTAAGCTCAAAAATCCTAAGTTCTAACTGTTTTATCTTTAACTCACTAGTCA
This sequence comes from Pelecanoides urinatrix, assembly GCA_013400755.1. Classification (NCBI taxonomy): domain Eukaryota; kingdom Metazoa; phylum Chordata; class Aves; order Procellariiformes; family Procellariidae; genus Pelecanoides; species Pelecanoides urinatrix. The sequence continues at coordinate 41,898 of VZTQ01004671.1, read as the reverse complement.
CATTCTAAAAAAATCCACAGATCTATGCCATTAATCATGAAAGAAGATTTGTCTTGTGTTTTCCTACCTTGTCATGGCTGGAGCACCTCTCCTGTGAAGAAATGCTGAGAGAGTTGGGGTTGTTCAGCCTGAAGAAGAGAAGGCTCCGGGGAGACCTTATTGAGGCCTTTCAATACTTAAAGGGGGCTTGTAAGAAAGAGGCAGAAAGACTTGTTACCAAGGCCTTAGTGACAGAACAAGTTTTAACTTAAATGGTTTTAAACTTAAAGAGGGTAGACTTAGATTGGATATAAGCAAGAAATTTTTTACAGTGAGGTGGTCAGACACTGGAACAGGTTGCCCAGAGAAGCTGTGGATGCCCCATCCCTGGAAGTGTTCAAGGTCAGGTTGGACCTGGAAGTGTTCAAGGTCAGGTTGGACGGGACTTTGAGCAATTAGATCTAGTGCAAGATCTCCCTCCCCATGGCAGGGGGCGTGGATTAAATGATCTTTAAAGGTCCCTTCCAATCCAATCCATTCTAAGATTCTATGATTCTATTCTAGCCATCGATATTTTCTCCACTGAAAATATCAGAAGAAACAAAGATTAATTTGATAGCTTAACAGCAATAGAATTCATTATAAGACAAGGGTTTGATTGTTTTGAAGTGAAAAAGAAGATGTTGGTTTTAGAGATGTCTCAGTCTGTCCCTCCAATGAGTTTGACCTATAATAACACAGCATTTCTCAGATGAGACACTGTACTGCAGATGTCTGTGTCCTAAATTCATGCATACATGTGGCATAACATATTACATGATCTGACATGCATGACCTATTATGATTTTGTGAAAAAATAATATGCTATATTCAGTAAAAAATTGTATGCATCATTTAAGCTTCATATTCTGCAACCTTATTACTGCTTTAACAAGAATATATTTTACTTATTTATCATGCTTCTTTAAAAGAAAAAAGCTAAGAATTAAAAATAAAAGCCAGGATGTTTTGTATTATCTCACTGCTGGATTTACTTGCAGTGTTTAAAGAGCATTTCTTTTCACAGTAATAGGAATATAGTATATGTGGACAATAGTATATGTGGACAAGCATCTGAGAGGAGAATGTGAGGAGAAGCTTCTCATTGCTGGCCTCACGTCTTCTTTCTGTTGGGCTTAGACAAGGTGTTATAGACTAGTTTCTCCTATTCCACCAAATACATATAGGTAATCACTGTCCTCATAAGTCTATTGCACTTAAAGTCAGAATACTCTAGACTACATTGGCCTCACTATGTGTTACTATTTAAGAAAGCTATTTTCTGCATTATATTGTGTTAATAATTTATTTTTAGGGTAAAGATAATTTCTTAGCTGTTTCAGGGAATGCATATACATTTTCTCTTTGCCTACTGTGAGTATGTAAGATCTTTAGTCATACAGCTTACAAATGGCCACAAAATGTCAGTTTCAAATCAAATGAAATTCCACTCCCTGGGATGTAAATGGATCATTTCTGCCGTGCTTTTAGGCCTTTCTAGTTTAAGGAACAAGAAATACAGTCAAGCATCTAAAATTAGTTTTCCTGCAGTGCGCTATGAAAAGAAAGTGCAATTAATATATCCTACACATTTTGAAAAAAAAATCTTGGTGACTGTAGTGAGCGATTTCAGTGTATGTTTTAAAATGAAAAACCTAAAATAATGGAAACTATAGGATTTTTAATTTGATTTGATTAAAGGCTGTTACTTCTCAAGTGAGGAACTGCAGATATTTTTGAGAAAGAGGACACAAATTTTATCTGTCTTGTTACCTCTCAAACAAAAATTAAAAATGCATAGGATGCTTTAAAAGTGTGCTAACTTTCTTGGGTCTCAAGCAGGGAGGAACAGCATAGAATTCACTAATGGTTTCTGCTTCTTGTACATTAATGCAGCCAATGAGATTTTCACAAAGACTTACATCAAAAAGCCTGGAAAAATGAAATTCCATATACTTTGACCAGTTATAAAAGAAAATGTTTTGAAGCCATTTCATTTAATGACAGTACTAATTCTTTTGTAGCTGACTGTTAATAACTTCTTTTAACAGTAATTCTGAAATGTAAGGCCTTACCAAAGTTTCAGGAATCACTCTGTGCAATTGTATGGACTTTGTGGCTTCTTGTTTTTCTTTCTCTGCACAGAAGTGAGCAAAAAGCATACAGTGAAAGTATAGTTATTACTCTTGCCTTTTCTTCTTTGTTGGGAAATGGACTGTGTTTCTCCTACTTCTACCCTGATGGAATCTTAGGGCTCTTAAAATAAAATAGCTGCTGTCTAGTACTCAGGACCCACTATCCTTGAACTGTCCTGTGGGTTTATCTGGAATGACTGGAAAAGATAGAGTATGACAAATGGATTCTTAACAGGTAAGGTTAACAACTTTACACACAGAAGTATTTTGAGGAAGGAGGGAAGAAACAGAGTATAGCTTCCTTGAGGATGCACACATTCTCAAACCCAATTAGCTGAAAACATATCCACAGACTGGCTTTAAGGCTAGAGAACAGTCCTGTAATTTCAAACTTAAGCTCATCACACTTCTTTTCTTCCATTTTCTTTAACAATACTATGCATTTTTTTATACATATGTATGTATATATACATACATGTATGTAAGTATCCATATAAGTATATATACACATATATATACTTGCATCCCTAACTACTTCATCAAAGCTCGCTTTCCTTATTTTAAATAGCAATGATTTATGTTTCTATCATGTTAAAGCAGTAAACCACAGAAATTACAGCGTTATCAACATCATTAATATCCTTTAGACCTGCTTCTACACCCAGGCTTTATGCAGAAGTGTAATCCTGTAAAGCAGAAATGTGAAGGCTTTACTTAACCCTCAGTCAATAAAACATTCATTAAAATCGGTAGGGGTCTGCCCAGTACAAACTGATAAGAACCTAAGAATTTTTTGACCTGTGCTAGGAGTATTTGCATGATCAAAGCATTGTGCAAATAGATGCAAAGTTAATTCCTTATTTATTGGCTAGTGAAATGAAGGTATGTATGAAAGAATACTTGTTTGCTTTTTCCTCTTAAGATTTTCAATTTCACTTTCATTTTCTATTCTGAGTTGTAATTGTAATTAAAAATAAAATGCTTTTATTTTTCAGAGTCATATGTTATGTTCAAATATAGATGAATCCCAGGAGCAATAACAGCGTTATACATAAGCTGATGTCTTATGCATCCAAATGACTTTATATAGCTTATGGGATATAGAAACCTTGTAGGGAACAAACAAAGTTGTAACATAGGAGCAAGCATACGTGATATTGATGACACAGCTCATTGTGGTGTTAAAGGAGGAAGTGACAGAAATATACACCAGATGTTCCTTTACTCTACAAGGGCACAAATGAATCCCACGTTGCAGCAATTATTCTGTCACCTAGCTGCACTCCTGAATACAATCGATGAGCAAGACCACACCTTTTAGGGTTTTGAAACACTTTAGGAAACTGCTGTTCAGGTAAACAAAACTGTCTATTCCTTCTACTGAGTGAAAAGCATGTCTGATTTCCAAACTCCAGTAAGCTCAGAAGACAGATTTTTTACTCAGCTTTGCTCAGGCATCTGTATATTTTTTACTGAATAACTCCTTTTCTGCATTGGTGTGGTAGATTTGTAAAGTTACCAGTATTAGTATTGCTTTTGGAATTTTTCACATTTGAATTAAAAAGGATGAAAGTGAAGAAGAAAAGGACAGAATTTTTCTTTTTTTTCACCTTGTGAAAAAATGAATAATATTTTGTGGCATGATGGTGCTAAGCATGAAGTAATGTTTTGTTGGAGGAGTTTCAGGGAGTAATCTTCTGCAAGGGGCTTTAAGAGGGGAAGTGATAGCAGAGTATTTACTGGAAAGGAGGTGTTGGGGATAATGCACAACCCAAAAAAAAGTATTTGAAGTAATAAAAGTATTTTAAATATTTCAGTCCCTCAGAAAGGAGGTGGGGAAAAGAAGAAAAAATATTACTGCCTTGAACTATGGGAAAACCAAGCAGGAAGTTCTTTACCACTCACTTTCAAAAAATGGAAATATTTGAAGGGTTTTTCTTTGTTCTTTAAATAATTTAGCTCAATAAGATTTGTGAAGCATAATAACCTCTGTATGCTCCAGTTTACTGAAGTTTCCTGCAACAGCCACTGTCAGATGGTAGCATTTATAACCTTTCCTTGGAACATCAGCATTTGAGTGAAATGTTGTTGTAAAAATGCATTGCTAGAGCTGCTGCATGACGCAGTACCCTTCCATGTTATTTTAGGTATATGTAAACAATGCGATCCCTCACACAGTAGGTTAGTACAGCTGTTCCAAACAATTACTATGCTTTAAAGAGAAAATATCTCCAAAAGATTCACTGTAAAATTTCTCCATGAGACATTTTTCTTCCATGAGAATGATTTTCTCTGAGAAATATTTTTTCAGTAGCCCTTCAATTTTCTCTCTTTTCTAAAACAGACTTTGTACATTACAGATCTCCAAAAGGACAATGATTTAAATTCAATTTAAACTGAATTCCTTAATCAAAGTGATCCTTTAAAAAAAAAAAACAAAAAAACACACAAAAAAACCCCAGCAGAAAACTACCTGAGAAAGTGTGTTTTCCACGTGTTCCCCAAGTAATATGTGGTGCCAATAGGAAAAAAAAAAAATTCCATGCAACCAAACCAAAAGCATTTTGGGGCACATAGCCTTCCTGAAACAATTAAAAGGAGACCCCTACTCAGAGTAAAGTTTGGCCAGAATTTTAGAGGAACATATGTAGTATGCTTATGGAATAAATATAACTTTTCCCTGAGGAAGCAGTTACTTTAAGGTACTCCTTTTTTAAAAAAGGAGTATTAAAGTCTTGTGTGTACGTGTGTCTGAACCAGCTTATGAATCAGCTAACAGATTTCAACTAACAAACAAACTGAATGCCTTTTATCTTAGGCAGTGGAGTTCCTTCCAGCATGCTAAACCCAAGTTTTCTAGTTTTAAATAGACATATCCAACATCCTTGTCCATTATATATTCAATATAAAAGCATTATAGTGAATATACAAAATCACATCTATCTGCTTTTATTGCAAGAGGGTGGGGAAGGGCAACTGTGAGTAAACAGTATCTCTCTTATTCTGAAAGAATCACTTGTAGGGTAAGTGAAATAAATTCTTGTGACCAAAGGTTTGAAATAGAGCAAACTCTTGCAGAACCTGAATTTCAAGCTCATAAGGAATGGATTTATTAGTGCTGTCATCCCCTGCCTCATCATTGACACACATCACTGTGGTTCTTCTCCTGCTACATGGGACTTGGTCATGGCTGCTGCTGCTGCAGGTGTTCAGAAATTAATTTAAAGTTCTAGATTTGCAACTGTCTATGTCTACTGGTATTGCTCCAGTGAGGATGGCAGTTTTTCTTTCCTATCCACAAGATACTGTACAGAAATATACTCCACTGGAAGGAAACTGGAGGCCTCACATCTGCTTCATTTATTCTAAAGCTCATTGAGTAGCACTGAGCAGAGCATTCCCTACAGGTTTGCTTGTGCATTAGGGGCATCTATGTTCACATCTGCATTCATATTCAAGGCAGCAGAAACACAGGCAGCACTTGAGTCACATTTTGAAGATTTTTTTATTATTATTTTTAAATAGAAAGTATAGAACTTAGTGGAGTTATTCATGCTTATTTAGGAAAGCTACCTTTTAAACTCAAACCATAAGATCCTTCTAAGCTTCCTAGAAGACTTCTTAAGAGAGATCCAATTTCATTGCAATTTAGTCATATCAGACTCCCACTGGCCTTTTGGTGGATTCTAAGAGGCACAAATTAACATTAAATAAAGACTTCACTAACATTATCGCTATCCTTTTCTTTTCTTGTCTCCATGACTAATTCTGAGAAAAAAGAAAGTGATTTTCCAGATGCATTGAAACTTGTATTCCAAGCATCCTGGTACTGAATTGATGGCACTCAAGCCTAGTCTTCAGAGCGTTAGTCTGAAAATACAAAAAGGCTGACTATATGTGCTAATTAGCATTTACTAAAGTAATCTACATGTCTACCTTCTAGGTCTTGATAAGAAATGGCTAGATGCATACCTTCAAGAATGATTGCAAAGTGTGTTTATCTGAAGATTTTCCAGAGGATGGAGGAAGGAGAAGGAAGGATAGATGGGTAGGGATTTTGGTAAGAGATTTATGGTTGAGGACTTAATTTGCTTGACTAAACCAAATCCTATATTTATATTTAATATCAAATAATTAATATCAAATATTTAATATCACTGTTTTAGAAGAAAACAGTGCTCTTCAGTAAATTGAAATATGAACAATTTATACACTTTTTTTTTTCTTTGTGCATCTGGTTTTTTTGTTTTGTTTTGTTTATGAGTTTACTGGCTTAACAAAAATATCTATGTAGGTTTGAAAACTTTGTAATAATTCCTGCTCAAGAAAGAATACTTTTTCTTATTTATTTTGCACATGGTCTATCTCCTAGTTTTTTTTATACCTCTAGTTCTTTTGTCTTTCCCAGTCTCTTGTTTATTATGACTGTTTTATATCTCCTACTACATTTTTTCAGTCAACATTTTGCAACGTGAAGAGGAAATATAGAAAGTGATATGATGACATTATACAGTGATAAGCGTGTATGTCACCTATGTAAGAAGAACTGGGCAAAAATCAGAGCTGCTTTAGAGAACTATGTTGTTTTCCTATTCCTGTGTCTGCCTATTGCTATGGAAATCTAACAAAAAAAATTAGAGATAGACATAGACTGTATTAAATTTATTTTCATTCCAGGGTTGTTTTGAAAGACAGCACTGTAGCAGAGATTCTCCTAAAAGGAATTAAACAGCCACAGAGGTTTATTTTATTAAGGAGGAAATGCCGTCATGTATGTTTTCCTTCCCATCCCAATGCTGTGCTGGTTAACTTTGGTTTTTAAAATACTAGATCCTGGTATGGTTTAGTGATGCTGCCTGAACAGACTGCTCATGCATTTGCAATCCTTTTGTGTCCTTTAGGAAACATTATTATAATAATAATAATATACTAGTCTCTATTATCAATGTTATATCACATTTACTATCTATAAACCAGATTTGAATTTATGTTAAGAGCCAGCAAAATCTTGGTCACTCTTTATTTATTTTAAAAAATTAGTTTTAACCATAAAATGGCTTTGGTGACTCCTGTGAAGAATAGCATCTGAGTCTCTTGGCTCTTGTTATAAGCCTGTGTATAAGAATTATGGAATATGCAACAACTAGATGTATTCTTAGATAGTCATATGTTTCTACCAATGATTTAACAGAAGCAAAACCACACATTTGGTTTGTGCATATGGGATTTTAGCCAAAGTAAATGAATCAGAGTTTTAATTCACTTGGGTTCAAATTCATTTAGGCTTGTCGTATTGAACAAAAGAAAACCATCTGCCATAAAGGACTAGTCAGGCGTGATATTAAACAGCTGAACTTGTCAAAATAATCAGCACATAGTTATGAAGTTGCATTCAGTACATCACTGCTCTACGGTTATTGCTATTGTGTTTGATTTTTACATGCTTTAGTCAAACTGATATAGGGTGTTGGGCTTTTTTTTTTTCTTTTTTTTCTTTCTTTACTCATACAATCATCATGGAAGGCAACCTTTACTTAGCTTTTGTCCACTGAGCTAGGGTATTGTTAACTGTTTTAAATTTGTCCTGTTTGAATAGTTCCCCTATTTCCCCTAAGGCACACTGATGGAAAGATGCCCTTTTGTTATTTATTGATAGCTATGGCCAGTAGATAAGGTGTTTACAACCAGTTTTTCTGACCTTTGCATTTGCTTGCCATAAAGCCATATTACTGCGATGAATTTTCCAGCTAACTAAAAGTACATGTCTTACACGTGCATGTGCAACTCAAAATGAACACTTTATTCTATGCAGCTGTATGAAAAAGAATTCAGTTCTAGGTCATTTATTACTATTCTTTTTTGATCTCAGTGCCCTGTTAAAACCTTAACATTAGAGCTTTCTTTTTAGTACCATACTGAGAATTTCACAAGCAGACAACTAGTTACTTCACAAACGGTAAATGGCTTCACTACAGTTCCAAATCATGTATTTTCCTGTCAATACTGTATACACCATGTTGTGCTCTGCCTCATCAGAAGAAAGGAGGACAGCTTATGTAATATTAATAAGCAACTCATTATAGATAGGAAGTTGGTAATCTTTGAATGTTAATTGGAATCATTCTGAAGGAACAGTTATAAAACAGACACAGAAAGAAGACTTCTTCCTCCAAGTGTTGAATAGTGCATTATTTTTGGACTATAAATTATTTACATGGAATTGCTGCTTAGAGCCAGGAATCTTTTATCTTTCAGTCCTTGTTTTAAACCCGATCAACAAAATGACATCTAACTTCACATTTCCCCTAGAGCTTGACAGTCATGAAAGCACAGCCATTTTTAGGCAGATGTTTGCAGTTGATAAGATGCATTAAAGCATGGACCATTAGCTGAACTGTTGTGTAAGTCGTCAAAGATTCAGGGTGTTTAACAAATTGATATCTATGCAGAAAACAAAAGACAGAGAAGGTCTATGGAATGCTGCAGTAGTTCTTACTGATTGTCTTTGAAATCAACAAGGAGTGCTACATTGGGCAGAGTACGAACAGAATGACAATGGAGCATGTTTCAAAACAAGCTTGAAACTGAATGAAATAAATAATTTATTAAAGTAATATGTCCCCTCACTACAACTCCCAAATATGCTGAAGCAGATTTTTTTCTGCCTAGTCTCATATATTGCTGTCATATTTAAATGAATTGAAGTGTAACTTAAGCTTTGCAGAGAAACCTATCCTAAAACTAGCATGTGATGCTTATATGTGTGTGCTGCATGCAGTTTACAGCTACACAAGTAGAACTGCATGACACCCCAAAAAAGTCTGACCTAAAGATAAATATTACAAATGGAAAGCTGAATAGTAATAACTAAATAACTGAATGGAGGAGAAACAAAAGGGAACGGAGGGTCTAGAAAAGCGTAAAAGATGAATATAAGTGAAAAAGACTCACTGAAAGGCACATAAAAATTGTGGCAAAACTCAACAGAAGATCTAAGGGAAAAAAGGGAAATATGAAGTAAATACTAGTAAATATTTAATGGGGGAAGTCAGACAAGAAGAAAAAACACTGGAAAATGGAAGACAATATATGCCCCAGGAAGAAAGAAAGAAAGAAAGAAAGAAAGAAAGAAAGAAAGAAAGAAAGAAAGAAAGAAAGAAAGAAAGAAAGAAAGAAAGAAAGAAAGAAAAGAAAAGAAAGAAAGAAAGAAAGGAAGAAGGAAGGAAAGAAAGAGAGAAAGAAAGGAAGGAAGAAAGAAAGAAAGAAAGAAAGGAAGGAAGAAAGAAAGGAAGGAAGGAAGGAAGAAGGGAGGGAGGGAGGGGTTTGAAAAGAGAAACTGTACAGGAGAGGTAGAGAAAAAAAGAAAGGAATAGTTAATGTTAGTATGTGCGCACATGCCTACAGAGATAAGAAGTTTCTAGTAATGTGCAGACTGTGCATATATACATGTACATGTCACTTCATGACATCAACTATGACTGTATATAGTTTAAGTTTTTGATGTCCTCATGCAATTGCCTGATAGAGTTCAAAGATAAATTTGTTCTGCCAAATGTTTTGACATTTCCCATCCTGGCATTTTTATATTAGTGATCTTCAAGAATAGTTCCAATAGTTTATATGTGTATATAAATAAATATTTTCCATAAGAACCTACCTTTGTAAAGAATGGAGCTTTAAAAAAAAATTTGGGCAGGGGATCAAATGGATCTTTGCAAGTCTAGATTAGGGAGGTCATTATGGTAGTCATGCTAAGCTCAGCAATATCAACCCAAAGTTTCCTGTTTATTCCTCTAGGCTTTGGATTGGAGCCTGTGTCTGGTAAATAATATATGTTAGCTCTGGACTTAGTCTTGTCTTATCTTTTAATACTGTATAGTTTTTCTTCCTTGTATTTTTGCTACTAAAGTCCATTATTATAGATAAGGGGATATGTATTACATTGGTTAAACATTCATTAATGCTGACAACATTCATTAAAAACACTTTGAATTTTACTGCTACTTTCAGCAGGAGTAGAAAGGGACCCCTTATACTATTGCTTATACTTATACTATACTTATACTTATACCCCTTATACTATTGCTTAATATTTTTAAAAGGACATATACCTAACAGGTTGCTTTATTCTAACTTCGAGCCAAAATAAACTAATTCTACAGTGTAAACATTAGGAGAAAAGCCCAGGCAGGTATGGGGATGGGAACAAAGTTCAGTTCAGGATTGCAGAACAGTGTTATGTCCTTTCCTTTTTTCCCCAACCGTCTTTTCAAATCTGGTCTTTTCCTACTGATCCAAATGTGTAAGTTTCATCCAAGCCTGTGTTCCCCTCCTCTTCACATTATTTTTTTCCCTACATACTATGCTAAAGCTTCTTGAGGCTGCCTCTAGCTGCCTGCCTGCCTCAATAACTTTCCTCAGTTAAAAATGATACTGGGATTTTATACTCTTCATGTTGCTCCAGTCCATAAAAGTTTATTGGTCACACAATCTAGTTAGACATCTGCTATGTTAGCTGATTTTCTCCTAGCTCCCAGATTTCTCTGAAAAACGTTTCCACTAATGTCATAGGCAAAGCTCCTATTAACCTCATTGTAGAACATTCCATTCTAAATAATTGTCTTAATGAGTAATTAAGTGGTTGGGGAAAGTTTCCTATACATTTTTAAAGATTTTTAATGTAATTTTCTGGTTGAAAGTAATTTGCTAACTCAAATAGCTCTCAAACAAATGGCCGCACTAGACAGCTAATTTCTATAGCAAGCACCTTAAGGAAGTGCACAAAGGAACCTTCCATTTAAAACATCATTCTTCTGGAAGATTTCAAAAGAAAATAAAATAACACCAGAATCAGATGCAGAGTAATGTAGTTGTGAATGCAATTCATAAAAACTGCCTTGGAGCAGATAATATGCAAGCCTATGTGTCAACATTAATTTTATTTGTATAAAAAAAAAATCCAAACAAAAAAAAACCCCACAAACCCAAACCTTACACAAGTTTTAGTATATTTTCCTACAGACTTCAAGATCAGTGACTGAGCATTTCATTATGTAATTGACAAGGGCTGTACACTAGAGGCTATATATCAGGAATTAATTGTCACTTTGCAAGCAAACGAGATAACAGTCAGACTTGCACAAAAATTATACTGTCTTAAAAAAATAAATGATTCCTTGGAAAGCATAAATGAACTGGTAATCAGGCAGCTAGACATTAGTGTGAGGAAATAAGCTCCCTGAAACATCTCTGTACACCCAAAGAGAATTTTAATAAGATATTACAAGCTTCAGCAACAGAAAATCAACCACCAAAAGAATAGAATCTGCCAGAGTGATCATCTTAGTCCTAACGATGTCTAGAGAAAAGCTGTGGGGATTCCTCACAACTTTTCATGTCCCCTCCTTTAAATACATAATTGAAAAGACAGTAAGTTGCTTAGCTATACCAGAGCAAGGCTGTTTTTCAAGTTTCCATTCACTGGAGTTTTTATTACTCTGGCATACAGTCATAAACATTGCTAATAGTAGATGTGTCAGAAGAAAGGTAGAAATTTGATGGTAGATAAAAGAAGACTTGCTTTGTTTGACATCTGCAATGTCATCATGTAAACTAGCTTAGAAATCAATATGATTCCATGACTACTGGAACTATTACGGGCCAGATTCAGCCTCACTGAGGCTGAATATAAACCTTTTCCCCGATTTGATAGAAGCTGTAAGAAGACCTTCTATACAGCTAGTTGACTGAAACAACAGCAGCCTTTCCCTCAAACCCAGGACTGTGTCACCTCCCAGAATAAAGGCATATGCTGGCACTCATGGAAGAAAATTTTCTTTGACCATTTTTTTTGTGGAGCTCAATATTTCCCAGAAAAGAAAAGGAGTACTGAAGAAAAGGAGAGAAAGGGCAATAAAACTGCAATATAGAGAAAGCTGTGGAAGGAAGATTTTGGACCAAGTGTTGCCTGAAAGAGATTTGGTGGTAAATACAGAAAACGTCTCCTTTGAGTTCTGTTGTGTCCAGGGGAAGAGAGATATGTATATTCTTTGTAAATAAACAGGTTCGCATAGGGACTGTTTGACCCCACACAGCCTCAAACTTTGGGTAACGAAGTGGGTCAAAAAAGACAGTACTGATGACAACCGTAGGATTCAGTTTCCATGGAGACAATGCATGAGCTTGTACGTTGCTGAACCAAAATGAAACAGAAAATGGAGGATGGAGAATTCAAGTATGTCCCAGAAAATTTAAAATAAGACTTAAAGTTAGCTGAAGGCCTCAAAAAAGGAATTAAACCAAGGTCTGGGTATTTTCCAAGAAGGCAGCAATAACTCCAGAAAAACTCATTCTTCACACAATTTAAAAGGTCATTTCCCCCATCTCTTCGGTTGTATTTTTCTCCAGAAGTTGTCCAAATGAAACCAGAGCTGCCAGAAGCAAGCAAATGCCACCCGGTTTGTGGCTTGCTATATTCATTGAAAGTAAAATCAGTGGCATAAGAAATTAATATACCTATGAATTTGAATGCCTCAGCAACCAGGACACACTCTTCAATTGTCAGTAAGTTAATAACGGTATTCTCTTGCACAAGAACAGACGAAGCCTGGGGGAGAAGTTATTCCAATCAGTCAAATCAAAGCTTGCCTGGGAGCGTTCTAGTAGGTAACTTACAGTCAGAGATGAAATCTTTGTTAAGGCAGCAGTTATAAAATTCTACTCACTTAAGGACACTCTAACTACAACAATGCCAACCACAAAACCAGGGTATCTGTAGCAGGGACTTACAGAACTGAGAAATCACTGGGAGAACAAATCCTAGAGGTAAAGGTCTAAAGGTCCTAAAGGTAAAGGAAGTCAGTTTTAGGATGAGAAATTGAGTCAGATCAAATACATGGGTAAGATGTTCTGTTTACAGCAATTTGTTATCCTCATAGACATATCCTATAGACAGCTAACTCAACTTGGATATGCAGATTAAGATAAGCAAAAAAATAACAAGAATGTTGTAAATTTTTTGTTGCACACTGAACCAGCAAGGAAGCAGTGATGAGTGAAGATGGAAACTAATGTGCAAGAATGTTACAGATACAGCTGTAAGTCCAATATGGAAGAGGGGGATTCTGAAGCCACTTTCATTGTTATAAGGAAAAGGAATGCATTTAGTTTGTGAAATAAAGGAAGTAGGCATTAATCCGAATATTAAGATAAGGAGTTCAGTGAACTGAAAATTCAGCAATTCAGTTGATATTTTAAAGAGAATTCCACAAGAAACAGGAACATTGCAAGTACAACTTCCACTCAGCAGAGCTTAATGGCAGTTTCTTTCATACTGTAAAAAAAACCCCAAACCAAAACCCAAACAAACAAACCAACAAAAAAAGAAGAACGGAAGCCAAAGGGGCAACCTTGGTGCTTGCAGAATAAGTTTCAGAGCTTTGTTTTGATCAAAAATTTTAAGGAGCAATAAAGGCAATTTTGCTTTTGAATATGTAGATTATTGCTAGCACTGGTTCAAATATATGTAATTTGAATAGTTATACTGCAAAAAGAAGGGATTAAGGCATCACAAACTGTATCACCCATTTGTATTCAACATAAAGAATGACCGAAGAAGTTTTCCATGTCCAAAAATTAAAAAACACTTTTCATGTTGGACCTTTAACTTATCCATAAGAAATCTGGGTAGTTGAAACAGCTGTAGACAAAATAAAAATTGCCCCTGAGTTTTGGTTAATAATTTGAATCAAAGAAGTGTTTAGCAAAAAGTAAGTACATTCTAATCAAAGGAGAAGGTGGTATTTTCACAAGTCATTTAGATTGCCTGTAACCAACAACAGGATTCATCTCCAGATTCAGATATTATAAATGTGGATATCTACACTGCAGGTTTCTACTTGTACCCACATATGCTCAGTGAAATAGCTTTGTCAGCTACAATGGGCAGGATTCGGTTACCTGAAAATACATATCTAGTGATGTTTCAAATACCCTCTTTGATTGGTATCTGCATGGAGCTCAGACACCTTGCAAATGCAGAACCTAGAGGAGATTCGTGTCTTTCTGTAGGCGCAGCTGGAGCCTAGATAACCTATAGCACCTGAGAGGGCAGTAGACACTTAAGTTCAGGCTTTGAGTTGAGGGTGAGTTGAGCTCTATTTCCCCAGAGTTGAATTCATTTTACTGCATATAGGTGTCTTGTGCCATCTGAAATGCCTGTCCCCTAGCTACCACAGCAGAGGTTCATGGGTAGGTCACACATCCCACAGCATGTCTGCCAGACCTGGGTAGATGTTCTGGATATCCTAGGGCACCCTTGGGTGTCCTAAGGCATCTAAAAAACTCAGATGCTTTTTTAGTAACTTCTATTGTAACAGTGCACAGTACAGAAATTAACAGTAAATAAATAAATAGTCACATAAATTATTATCGTTTGTCTTCTTTTACCAGAAGCTAAAGTAAACATGGCCTTTATGTTAAACTTCTATTTCCTCCCACATATTCTTAAACATATTCTTAATTCTTAATTCTTAATTCTATTATCTCGGTAATGCTGAGCATCGCTACCTAATCTAAATACACAGCCAGTAACCCTTTAGAATGAATAAAACAATATATAGATAATTTTCTTGGTATCAGTAGAAACACATTTCCTTAAATTTAAAAAAAAAAAGGAGCTTCCAAGTCCTTTGTAAACCCTGCTTCTACTTTTATATGATCAAATACTGAATTAGAAAAAACATATTAAACTCTAATTGTTAGTGCAATTTAGAGATAAATATAGCGCTTGCATACAAAAGTACAGTTTCAGACCCAAAGTCAAAATACTTCAATTATTTATTCTAATTCCATTTTGCAGCTGAAAGTGAGGCACAGAGCTAGCAATTAAAAGATTCAAATAACATAACCAAAAACAAAATTGGCTAGTTAGTTTGTTTTCATTGTCATAAATAAGTGAATCAGAAATTGCACTAATACTGAAAAAAATGAATAAGCCTTCTGAAATTAAGTACTAATAATCTAAAGTGTTTATTATACTGGTTTTTTATGTTAGATTTTGTAAAATCTAATAATGAGGGTTTTTTTAATGGATGTTTGGGGAAGCAGATTAACTTAACCCTGTTTTGTTGTTTTTAAATGAGTACTCATAGCACACGTAAAGCTTAGATGTTTAAAGTTATAAAATTAACAATTGAAGGCTGCCTTTTTAAAATCCTCCAAATAAAAATTTGCTGTCATGTTAATTTATACCTGTCACATAGCAGAATTTTGTTCTTAAATTACACAAGCTTCCCAGCTGTAAAAGATTAATGGCTGCCTCATGTAGTGTGTAAAATATAATTCCCAAATATAAATAGCTAAACCCCCACTTCTGTATGTTCCAAATCATACTGCAAATAATTAGAGTAAAACTAATAGGAATAACTGATTTACTTAATGGAGTAAAACCATGTAATTCTTGTAGTGACTTTAAGTCAATCTTGTCTATGGTTATGACTACTTAATTACATATAGTGAATATTTCTGCATCCCAAATACATTATTAATGTGCTAAAAGAATGCTCAGACTAAGTGTGAATAGTATCACTGACCTTGCTTTCTAGGCTGTCTAAATAGTGGTAGTTAGGCAGTGCCTCAGTTTCATGCAACAGAGTATGTTCTGGGAATGTAACCTGCATATAAGTTTTTCTCCTTGCCTCCCAAACCCTGATTCGATGACAGTATTTGATAATGAAAGAGCTTCATTGTGTCCCCAAAGCTTTTGGTCTAGATGATGGGGAGAGGAGAGGAGAAGTGTGAGGGGAAATCAGGGTATGCCGTGGAATTCACCTCCTTTGCGATTCAAATACTCAGACAGTGAAGCATCAGTTCTCACACAGAGACTTCCAAAACGACTTAGCGTATCTCAGACACCTGCATGTGGCTGGCAGATATGACATGGGACCTACAGGTGTCGTACAGGAGCAACAGCTGGAGGCCATGCAGGATAGACATTGCCATCTCAGATGACACTAAATCAATACCTGCGGTCAAGCGAATTGAGCTCCTTGCCAGCACACCAACAGTGTCGAGGGAACCAGCTGATCAAATGACAACATCTGGTTTTACAGTGACACAAATAGCTCTGTAGACTCTATTGATTGTATTTACTGGATCGTCGTTGACTGTAATGATAGTTTAGATTCCTAGCTTAGAGATAAACACATGCCTGTGACACATGCATTTTTAGCTAGATCAGAATTCTTGCATAAGTGAATTTCCTCATGTGGATGATGGAATGAAGAAGAATGTTTCTCTAGCCAGGGAAGGTACTGACTTCTCATGTCAGTCTCCATCTTTTGCTCCATGCTGTATCACAAGCAGGGCTTCTTTTTAAAATAAAGTTTTAGAAATTCTCAGTGGCACCTAAAATCTTTTATATTAAGTTGAGCATCTTGAAAAATTCTCATTTCTGACCTGGGAATGTGAATGGTTCTGTGGCAAGAAACTGGCAGATGCAGGTTGAATAGTTCCTTTCACCTCCTCCTTCCTCTCACTTTGCCTAGGAAACAAACAGAAAATTGTTGTGTGTTAGTTTGCAGCTAAGGTTTCTTTGTTTTGTTGGTTTGGTTTTTTTTTTCTGTTTGTTTTTTTAAATGATGTAGTGACCTAAACAATAATATATTCAACTACCACCCCCAAATAGAACTGAAGCATTAAATTAATCTTAAGAAGCTGCAAAAAGGTGAATTATTAGGCCATTATCCTTAAAACACATGTCCTTATGTATTACTGCTACAAGTAATCTGTGAGTGAAAATGAATTGCAGTCTTTTCACTAGCAAAGTTTTATTCATTGCTAATAGGAAGAAAACCCCCAAACCATGCCCTGATGTGTCTTGGTTTCAGTAATATTAAAGTAACAATTAATTTAATCCAGTGTCTCAGTTTTATGTTGCGTAATTATTGCAAAAAAATATAGATATACATATATCCTCAGGAATTAGGCCATACCCACAGTACAGATGACTATGCCTTTGCAAGCGGTACCCCTGGACAATGTTTAGCAGTCTTAGATTAAAATAAGTGCAGGCAGGTTTAATGCCATCCTTGAAAGAATGAACAAAAATGTGTACAGTAGAGACAGGAAACAATATTTTTCATTTAACTGTGTCATTAAGGAGACCAATACAACAATGCAGAGCTGAAGTCAACATTTGAAAGGGGTGTGGAAAAGTACAGAAAAAGTACAGAAAAGATAACCCTCAGTTATTTAAACATATTAGCTTGTTATTTAGGACAAGCAACTATGAGGACGATTTGGGAATTCTTTTCCTGATTTATAATCATCTTCAGAAGGAAAATCTGGAAATTCAGCTTTAGTCTGGAATTTATGAAAAGTAATAATGAGAGAAAGAAGCCAGACATGTTTGAGGGGAAAATAATGTTTACTACTAAAGGTGGTTAACCAATGCAATAAAGTAAAGATTAATTCTTCATACTATGAGATCAGGAAGTCACAAGTAAATGCCTTTCTGTATTGTATACTTCAGTCACACCAAAGTTAGTGGATTTATTCCAAGCTCAAGTGGTTGAATCTTAAAAGCCTGGTTAAATCAATTTTTTAACTACAAACCTATGCATTATGATGCTATAACTATTGGTTGCCAAAACTGCAGAAATGGCAGCGTGAAATAAATTCTCCAAAGAGATATGCTCTATCTTGGTTTTACTGGAGTTTTCTTTCCTTGGACTTTTGTTCTCTCAGCAGTGTTGGTTCATTATCCAAGAATCTTCATTGTCCTATTGATAAATTATTCAGATTTCTCAATTTTTAAATGGTATAGTTAATTTTGAGGTCAGTGATCTTTGAGTTGGAACTCACCCATATAGCTTTCTACATTTAGTGCAGGAACCAAAAACGTAAGGTGTGAAAGGTTAATCTAAAAGCCTAGGCAGAGGGGATCAGTAAGAGAGCTATCTGAGCTCTAAGTCAGTGTTATTTTTTTTCCAAAATCTTTTTACAACCCTTTTCTGGTTTTGAAAACTGTTTATCATACTTAATTTAAAATATAAACAACCTTCCCCCCGAACCCCTTCAAGAAAGCAGATCACAGCACTTTACAAAATGAAGTTACTATCAGAAGTAGCTCTGAAAATTTTTTAGCATTTCTTTTTCTGGCAATTTCAAAGTTCAGTATTGTTTTGCCTAGAATTACCATAATATGTACATTTCTCAAGGTCTGTCTTTTCCACTTTCTCTTTCAAATAATCTTTTTTAAACTAATTAGGGTTCCCCCCCGCCCCCCACCACCTCATGGCTACTTTATTTTGTAATGCTTCACCTATTTTCTTTACAGATTACCATGAAAAAAAGTACTTCTCTCAAACACCAATACTGACGAATCCCACCCTTCTAACATTCACTTCTCTCTGGCATTACGATTTTGTCACACATTCACAGTTTCTCTTCTGTGTAGTACATGAGCTTGCACTTAATACTCAGATAGGTGGGCCAGATGAGTGTCTTTCAAAATTACTGGCCTCTCAACTTCTCCTTGCAAGTCTGCAAAATGCACAAGAATTCCAACTTGAAAATTGTTGAAAAAATAGAAGCTGAAAAAAGTAACAAGAGTACAATAATAAAACCACTTAAACTTGCAAAAATAATTTAAATTAGGTGGAGCTGTGTTTCCCCCAGGGGCCACTGAAAACATACGAACCCATAAATCTTAGAAACAGCTATGGAAAATCCAAGGAGCAGGCAACTGTACAAGATACCACCTGTGTATTCAGCAAGCATGAAAGATTCAATTTGATGAGATCAAAAAGCACAATGAGGATGACACATGGGGGTGCCCTTGGGAGTTCACTCTATTTGGCTACCAGGGAACAGGGTTTTCATTAAAGTTAACATTTCCACAGCTAACTGCACACTACAACAAAACCAGTAACTGAGCTCTGACACATAGCTAGAAGTTTTATTTTGCTAAACGTGTCACATTGAGCCATTTCATTTTTCTAAAGGTTCTCTTGCTTTTTGAAAAAACTAAGGAAAAGGGTAAATAAAAAAGAGGGATACTCCAGGTTTATGGTGTCTGTCACCTTTTGAAAGACTTTGTAAAGGTTTTTTTGTAATTCCTTATTCATCCATCATCAGTATATCAGCTGATTGGTTTTAACATAACTGAAATGTAAAGATCTTTGCAATTTTTTTTTCCTTGAACATGCTATTTTTTTTCTACTTTGGTTTTTCAAAAGGAAGCAATTTTCTAGGAAAAGAAAGAAAATAATTCTTAAGGAAATCTTCCTTTTTCTGTCACAGCTATCAAGTTACTTTCCATATACAAAGATGAAGAACAGTTTCATGTCCCTTTTTCTGTCATGCATAAAAGGCAAAATCTTCCAAATTTTCACTGCTTAATCAAATTTAGCTTACAGTTATCTAGCTACAACAGAATCCCAGAAGAATAGAATCTATAGTACTCATAGGGTAAATTCTCTAGGCAATTGATATTCTTAGAGGTAGGACATCTGTCAGCAACTAAAATTCTACCCTTTTTTCCCTCTTCTTTATAATTTTATTCATGATTGACTTTACCTTTTTTTTTAATGTTGTTTTATTGATACACAGTCTTGAGTTTCCTCTGGGCATCATAGAGTGAATGCATGCCCAAAGAGTCAAACTAAAAGGAACTCACCACTTTCCTTTGCTGTTACTACACATATTTTATGCATTCTTGCCATCTTAACTATGTATATAGTTAGTTTAATCAGGTGGTTTCAGCCTGCAGTACATAAACACAATGAGAGGGATCATAAATTATTAAAATCAATGCATCTCAGTACTTTATACAAGCAATAAATTTTTGTTCATTTTTTATTAAAAGTATGAAATTACTGGAAAACAGTTAAATTTCTTATGCTATACACCAGATTTAATGGAAATAGTCTTGTTGATTTCACTAAGATCTAGGCCAGGGCCATTGGGAACATATGAATGTGAGTACTGTGTTTGTGTAATATGTATTCTGAACCTAATAGAAAGTTTTACTGTATATTATATAATCTGTCAGCTCTTATTTATCCATGCAGTATTACAGGGAAATTATTCCCTTCCATGTTATAACCATGGGGAATTTCTAGTTGTAAAATAAGTAGGATTTTTTAAAAGTAAATCGAAACTGAATATCATAGTGCTTTATTTTAAATTACAGTGATTTAATAAACATCCCTTGGTGATCCAGCACAAAATACATATCTGAAAGTTTCCATTCTCATTTACTGTGATGCAATATAAAAACAAAAGTAAACGCAGTAATTGCTTTTGACTGATGTACTTTCATTTTTTGTACCTTATCTGTTAGGGTGACTTATGGCATACAGATCAAGCACCCCTTACAGGAGATTTCAGCTTTATTATGGCATACAGATCAACCATATCATAAAACTCAGTATGGCTATCCTGGGTCAGACCAAAAGATTTGCGAAGTCTCATATCCCATCTCCAATATTAACTAAAACAAATGGCTAAAGAGCAAAAAAAAGCAAAATACATTTCCTTAACACATATTCAACTGCAGTGTCATGTTTGCATATTCAATAACCATTAGATTCCATTAGCTCGTCAAGTTTTCCCTCTAAATCCATGTAACTTTTAGCATTCACAGCACTGTATATCAAGTAGCTCTACAGTTCTATGCTTCATTCCACAAAGTGCTCCTTTCGCTTGTTATGAAACTGGCTCCAGTTAACTTCATTTGATGTTCCTGATTCTTGCTTTGGAAGAGATGATTAATAGTCAGTTTCAAGCCACCATGTCAATGCCAGTCATTTTTTCATTCTCTGTTGTATCACCTCACTTGAGAGTATCTCTTTTGCTTATTGAAAATGCCTGCTTAAGTAATTGCTTATAGTACAGAAGTCTTTGTATACTTTTGATCATGCCACTACCCCTTTCAAATCTCTTCCGGTTCTTTTTCTGTTTCTTTTTGTTTTGTTTTTCTTTTGAGTAGGAGTGACCAGAACTGCACACAGGACTAAATATGTGTGTCTCATGAATTTTGAAGTGGTGAACAGTATTCTCTAAGGCTTTTTGTGTCATTTTTTGATCCTTTCCTAATAATTTCTAGCATTTGGTATGTATTTTTGATTGATACTATTTATTGATCTGATATTTTGATGGAACTAGCTGTCATAAGCCTAATATCCTAAATTGGTAACGATTGTATCAAAACCTATTGTCCCAGATATTGTTAGAATTCTTTTTTCCACAATATGAACCAATTTACATTTGTCTACATTAAATCCTACCAGTTATTTTATTGGCAAACCAGTCATAAGATACTTCTGCAGGTCATCACAGTTGAACCTTGACCTTATTATTCTGAGTAACTTTATAACATGAACAACCCTTCATCCTTCACTGCCCATACCCTTTTCAAAGTATGTATTCATGAAGACATTGAAAAACATAACTGTAATTTAGATTGGCAGGGTTCTCCAGAGGTCAACTTGTTCAACTGCCTGCTCAAAGCAGGTTTAGTTGGAGCAGGTTGCTCAGGGTAACATCCAATGGAGTCTTGAATACCTACAAGGATGGAGATACTACAATATCTCTAGGCAATCTGTGCCAGTATTTAACCACCCTCACAGCATTTTATTTTTCTTTGTATCTAATCAAAACTTCATATGTTTCAATTTCTGTCCATAGCCTCTTGACCTATCACCATGCACCCCCGAGAAGAGTCCAGTTCCATTACATCTGTATCCTCTGATCAGATGTTTGTAAACAACAGTAAGGTCTTCCCTGAGCCTTCGTTTCTCTGAGCTGAAGTCTCCCCTGGAATGTCATGTGATCCAGCTCCCTGACCATGTTGGTGACACTCTGCTGAGCCACTACATTCCTGTCCTTCTTGTTCTGGGGAGTCCAAAACTGGGCACAGCACTCTAGATGTAGTCTTACAAGTGCCAAATAAATGTGAAGTAATAGTTTCCTGGACCTACTGACATTCTCACTAATACATCCCAGGGTGAATTTGGCCTTCTTTGTTGCAAGGGTTCACTGTTGACTCATGTTCAGCTTGTCCACCAGGACCCCCAGGTCCTTTTCTGCAAAGCTACCTCCTAGAGTCTACCATGAACCTGCACCGTTACATGAGGTTATTCCATCCCATTTGCAAGTACTTGCACTTGTTCTTGTTGAACTCCACGAGGCTCCTATCATTCTCCAGCCTATTGAGGCCTTTCTGAATAGCAACTCTGCCCTCCAATGTATTGATTTCTGACTGCAGTTTGGTGTCAGCAGTCTTGCTGTGAGTGCCCTCTATTCTGTCATCCAGGTCATTAATAAAGACATTAAGCAGTAAAGGTCCCCATATTAAGCCTTGAAGAACCCCACTGATTACTGGCCACCAGCTGGACTTTGCACCATAGGTCACAATTCTTTAAGCCTGGCAGTCCAGCCAATTTTCTGCCCACTTATTGTCCACTTATTCAGCCCGTATCCACTCATTTGATGATAAGGAGTCTATGGGAGACTCTGAAGATAATGAGATGTTGAAGATCTTATTAACCTCAAGGTATAAAATATCTACTGTATTCCCCTTGTCCATAATGGCAGTCACCTTGTCATAGAAAGCATTGGTCAGGCAAGATTTGCTTTTGGTAAACCTGTACTGGCTGCTCCCAATCATCATGTCTTTAATGTGTTTCAAAATGATTTCTCAGAGGATTTGGTCTGTAAATTTTGCAGGGACCATGGTGAAGCTTATGCAGTTCCCTAGATCCTCCTTCTTGACCTTCTTGAAGATGGATGTGACATCTTTTCTTCAGACTTTGGGGACTTTCATCAATTGCCAAGACCCGTCAAACATGACAGAGAGCAGCCTTGCAATGGCATCAGCCCCTTCAACACCCTCAGGTGCACCCTATCTGATCCCAAGGACTTCTATACATCTGAGCAGGTTAAGTGAGCCCTTAGGTTTCTTCCTGTACTGTGGGTACTGCTTCATTCCCACAGGCTCAGGAACCTGGGACACCTGAGAAGAAAGTCTTACCAGTGAAAACTGAGGCAAAAAAGGCATTCGATATCTCAGCCTTTACCTGTAACTTGTCACTAGCTCCCATGCTGCACTGAATGATAGGAGGTTAAAGAAGAGTGGGCCCTTTTGCTACCAATGTATTTATAGAAATCTTTTTTACTGCCCTCCTCCCTTGCTAGTTTGAACTACAGCTGAGCCTTGGCTTTGGTGACTCCATTCCTACATTGCAGGAAATGTATCTGCATTCCTCCCAAGCAGACTGTTCCTATTTCCACCTTCTTTTTGTGTTTAAGCTCAGTCAGGAATTCCATTTTTATCCATTCTGGTCCTCTGTCATGCTTGCTCAACTTTATACACATTAAAATGGACTATTCTTATGCTCTGAATAGGTTAGCCTTGAAGATTAACTACTCCCCTGGGCCCTTTTGCCTTCTGGGACAGTTTCCCCCAGGATTCTGCCAAGCAGGCCTCTGAAGGGGCTAAAATCTGCTCTCCTTATCTCCAGGGTTGTAATTCTGCCCTTTTGTCTTGCTCACTCCCCTCAGGATCTTAAACTCCACAGTCTCATGGTTGCTGCAGCCTAGGTTGCACTTTCACCTTCACATCTTCAATCAATTTTCCCTTGTTTGTGGTTAGTAGGTCCATTAAAGCATCTCCACTGGTCAGTTCATTGATTTCCTGCATCAACAAATTGTCTTCAGTACATTCAAAAGCTTCCTGGATTGCTTGAACCCAGTCATATTGCCCTTCCAGCAGATATGGTAGTTAAAAGTCATACATGAGTGTTAAGGCCTGTGACTATGAGGCTTTCTCCAGCTATCCAAAGTAGGCTTCATCTGCCTCCTCCTTTTGATCAGGATGCCTGTTGCAGATACTACAACACCAGCTGTGCTGGTCTCTTCTTGAAGCCTCACCCACCCCTCATCAACTGCTTCGTCCCAAAGCAAAACTGCATGCATTCATGTCACTCCTTTGTATAAAGTACAAACCCTCCTCCATACCTACCCACGCTATCTTTCATAAGGGGTCAGTATCCCACCATTGCAGAACTCCAGTCATGAGTTCTCCTACCATGTCTCTGTTGTACCAGTGAAGTAATAACTCTGCAGTTGTACACGAACTTCTAATTTTTCATGTGTATTTCCCATGTTACCTGCATTGTTGTACAGGCAATTGAGATGGGCCAAATTTGCTGCTTTTACAGGAAAACTGTCATGTTCCCCGTCCCCCCCTCCCCCCATCTGCGCTGCACCTTACACTCTTGCTTATCTTCAGGTTATGGTAAACCTCCCCTGGTGCACCTAGTTTAAAGCCTTCCTCACTAGGTTGCTGAGCCTAGTTTGTTTAGAATAGAATAGAATAGAATAGAATAGAATAGAATAGAATAGAATAGAATAGAATAGAATAGAATAGAATAGAACTGGACTGGACTGGACTATTTCAGTTGGAAGGGACATACAATGATCGTCTAGTCAACTGCCTGACCAGTTCAGGACTGACCAAAAGTTAAAGCATGTTGTTAAGGGCATTGTCCAAATGTCTCTTAAACACTGGCAGGCTTGGGGCATTGACCACCTCTTTAGGAAGCCTGTTCCAGTGTTTGACCACCCTCTTGGTAAAGAAATGTTTCCTAATGTCCAGTCTAAACTTCCTCTGGTACACCTTTGACCCATTCCCACATGTCCTATCACTGGATGCCAGGGAGAAGAGATCTGCACCTCCCTTTCCGCATCCCTTCCTCAGGAAGCTGTAGAGAGCAATGAGGTCGCGCCTCAGCCTCCTTTTCTCCAAACTAGACAAGTCCACAGTCCTCAGCTGCTCCTTATTCCTTCCAGCCCTTTCACCAGCTTTGTTGCCCTCCTCTGGATGCATTCAAGGACCTTCACATCCTTCTTAAATTGTAGGGCCCAGAACTGCACACAGTATTCAAGGTGAGATCACACCAATGCTGAATACAGTGAGATGATCACTTCTCTTGACCAGCTGGTTATGCTTTATTTGATGCACCCCAGGATGCAGTTTGCCCTCTTGGCTGTTTCATTCTTTCAGGTATAACCCATCCCTGCTCAGTAACTCTTCTTCCTCAAAGAAGATCCCATAGTCACAAAAGCCAAAGCCCTGCCTGCAACACGACCACATTGACCAGTTGGATGAGTGCTGACCAGTTGGATGAATCCATCTCTGCTTGAGCCTTTCCTGCTTCTAGCAGGAGGTTTAAGGAGAACACCACCTGGGCCCACATCTTTTCACTCTAGAGCTCTGTAGACACTCTTGGTATGATCCAGGTTACCCCTGGCAATATGATTGGTGCCTGTGATAAGCAAGAGGCAAATGTCCAACAGGCCGACAAGCCTTGTAGAGGGACTGCAAGGGGCTTCACAGATCTTGGCCGTAACCAACAAATCTCCCAAGACATCAGATCTGGTTAGCAGCTTGGTGCCTTTATCCCCTCTGCAGGAGGGAACCTCTATTAACTACTGCTCACCGTTTTTGTTTCATGCAGACACAAAGTTTGTCAGCGTTGGCTGGCTCTGATGCATCCCTGACAGGTCTTGTTTGTCCTCACCAGTGGTCAGGGCACTCAACCTATTCTGTAGCTGATTTGCAGGTAGAGCAGGAACCTCCCTCCTCTTCCCAGAAGTCACAAGATTCCAGCCTTCCCCATTTTGACAGCTACCTTCCACTACCTGTGTGGCCAAGGTCTCCAGCTGTCTGCATTTCCTTCCCTCCTTCCTTCTTTGCTTGCTTGCTTAATTTGTGTGGCTCAGCGTCTTGCTTCTGCAGACTTTCTGCAAGGACCTTGTAAATCTTCTCTTCAGTTTTCTTCGTAGTGCAGATCCTGCTCATCTCCTCTTCAGCGCCTTCATTGGGCCGCTTAGCATCTCCACTGCAGCGCAGCTCTCATCAGAGAAGCCACTGCTGCCCCTCAGCCCCAGGAAGAAGCCCCAGGTCCTCTGCACCATCCCAGACCAGGGCAGTGGCCACGTCCCCCTGGAGCTCCACACCATGCCCCGGGCACTATCCCCAGTGGGTGCTGGAGCTGCTTGGGGAAGCTGCGCACAGTGAGGGTGAGCGGCAGTGCCTCAAAATCTGCCAACAGCCAAACCCACCAGGCATAGCCATCATTATTATTCCATTACTGCTGATTTCCTTAAAAGCCTTTGGTGAGGGACTCAGTCAACAGCTTTTGGGAAACCATCTTTATCTCTGTGCTCTTTGAAGAGACCTCTATCGAGTTGGTAAGATGAGACTTCCATCTAAAAAAGCCAAAGTGACTCATCTCATGTAGGTGGATTTTTATGCTGCTCTCCACTTACTCTATTCTGTTTTATAGTTTCCGTGGGCTGGAGAGAAATCAGGATTACAGGCTTTACATTCTCAGATCATCGTAGAGGGTTTTTTTAAACACTGGTATTATATTTGCCATTCCCAGTCCTCAGGTACCAAGGTACTGTAGGTAACAGATTACATGTGATTGCTGTTATTTCAACCATATTATCTTTTAATTCTTTTAGATCCCTTAGGTAAATACTATCTGGTGCTGGCAGTTTATAACTATGCTCTGAAAGTTCCTCTTTTTCTCCAAAGCCAACTTTGATGTCTAGCTGAGATATGAACAGATAATCCATCCTAATATTTTTAACACATTTTCCTATCTAATGTAAATATAAAATATTGCTAAATGCAGACTACAGTTTCAGCTGTGTAGTCACATTTTCATTTTCAAAGCTGTCTAGAAATGGTCCCGGTTGTTAACAAAGTTGCACGATTTAATTAATATAACTTAAAGCTCAATGAGATATTTCAACACTAATATGTGCGCAATCTCTAGCACTTTGTAGAGACCACTCTTTACTATTTACTATAGTAAAAAATATTGCAATTCAGAAATAGACCTGAAAATGCACACAGAAAGTGTGTGTGTGTTTGAGTAAAAGGGGTGAAATAAAGAGGGTTTTTTTTGCTTTGTTTTTTCAAGGTGTCTGATATGTAACTAACTTGATTTAGTGATTTTTTATTTATTGATTTTTACAGCAATTTCTTCAGTAATAAAAATGGTCTATAATGTGTCAGCACTAACAATCTCTATTAAATGAACACAGCATAAACACATCAAATAAGGAAAAGAATAGCTGATAACCTATCATAAAGAAGCAGGTTTAAACTGAATTCTGAAGAAACATGATCCAGCTCTATTTTTGCTGCCCAGGTAATACTTTCTATCTAATATAGAGCAGTTGATTCTGGCATTGACAGAAAAAGTGTCTGTTGTTGACATTTTAAGGACAGTAAGAATGGAGAAAAAAAAAAGAGTCAAAAAAGTGGCAGAAACCCCAACAGTGCAGGTAGAACATTGTACTCTCTAATTTGATTCTCTTCCTAATACTCCAGTGTTTTCTGTCATGGAAACATTTACAACAACCCCATTTTAAATAACAAAATGAGAACTACTAACGAAGCATGTCAAAACAACATTTGGATGCACCTTGGAGAACTGTGATCGTGTGACTCTATAAAGCTTGAATCATATCAGTCTGGGATGATTTGTAGTTGTTCAATGCCCTAATAATAGTCGTGTTTTATTAACTAAGCTTTATTACTGGCTATATATGAGGGAGGAGAACTCAAAATGAGTCTTAATTTCCTCTCCTTTGTACTTGTATGGGAATCAAAACACATGATATAAACCTTCTATTTATGATGTGTAAATATCTTGCATTATGCATGCTATCTAATGCCTTTACCTATGAGTAAGATCAAAAGGGAAGGGAAAAGAAAAGAGAATGACTAGGAGGAAATTGGTCAGTATTTTATGTGCCTATAACAAGCAATAATATAATCTTTACCATTAAATAAATTAGCATTTGAAACAAGAAAATCATGGTTAGTTTTAACTCATTTAAACAGCAGACTCAGAAATGACTGCTGTACAACTCCTCCCTTGAGTGTGTTAATCAGTAAGAAACAAGACTCATGCTTGCTCTAGCATAATAAATATTTGTGCTGTATGTTAATGTGTGGAAGAGGAGCTTCAGCTGCAAAAGTGCAAAGTACCTTTCCTCCACCCCAAATACTTACACCTGATCATTTCAGCAGTGTTAGGAGAAATGTATATTTAAAGCCATAAGATGAAAAAAAAGTGACTCAACTTTTTCCAAAGGTTGGAGGAGTTCTTCAGTCACTTAACTTCTGCATTTAGGATAAAAATTGGCAATGGAGCTTCATACAAGAAATCATCCTGTGCTACCAATTTACTTTGAATGAAAGTAATGTTTCCTTTTGTTTTGTGAAATAAAAGGCTTAACCAAAATCCAGCTAGGGGCTTTGGGTTGAAATTTTCAAGTAGGAAAATAATGCCTTCTGGGACCGTTGGGGAATATGCCTTTGTTCAAAGACAGGACTGAAAGTGAGCAAGAGGGTTTCAAGATAAGAAATTATGTTCTTTAGTGTTGAAAGTGTAAAAGAGGAATCCTATATTATGGAGGTGTCTTCTTGGCCGTGTCATGGACGCTCATTTTATTTTTTGTAAGATGATTATAATACATATGCAGTAAGAAACTGAATTAAATCAGTGTGGCAGCCTTAATTCTCTTTGACTTTGCAACTGTAACATTTAAATAAGGTTTCTAATGTATAATGTTATATACAATACTGCTATAAGAGCAGCTGAAATATCTGACTGTTAACTCTGGAGAAGAGCTAGGTAGTAAAAATGCTAATATGTAAATGTGAAATATTTATTAAATTCTGCAACAGAGCAAGTCTTGAAAGAACTGATGTATTGGCAAGAGTGATGCATTGAATTCTTTTAACATTTTCCCAAGGAGTCTGGAAATTTGCCAGGAAAAAAGCAGGTATTAATTCCTATATGAAAAATAGCCTAAAAATGTCTTTGCATATATATATTGCAACAGCGGGTTCACTGTGCTCTGCAAAAGTATTAGAAAACACAAGCTTCACTTGAAAGTGTTGACATAAATTATATGGAGGCCTAGAGCTGGCTGTCATTTTTAACTGGAACTTTTTGAAATTAAAAATAACTGTTTCCAAAATGAACTTTTCCAGTTTGAGATTTTGGGTTTTGTTTTCTGGTTTTTATGTTAAAATAGCACTTGATGTAGAATAGTTCTTATTCTACTGAAAACCAAAGCCAGTGATTGGAGGCCATAGTAATGGAATAAGAAACCTCTCCAATTTAGTATATTTTGTACTGTAGAATGATATGGTGCATACCGATGGAGGTGCCCTTGGCAAGTGTATATTGTGTCTGAGATATTAGACTATTGGAATTCAATCCTTGTTCCATCCACAGATTAATTTTATTTGAAATTGGCCTCATCTCACTCATAAAAGTTATTGTTTTAATGGGCTGAGCCTATCCATTACAAGTATAACATTTATTACAGAGTATTAAGTGGATTTAAAGTATAATTAACTTTAAATGAATTTGATAATTAAGATAACTTTAAATTCAAATTATATTTTACAAATAGCATGATTTGCCACCATTGATTTCAGTAGTAGAAAACATCCCATTTTCAAGGTTTTTTACTTAGTTTTGGGCTAATATCACATTAGACTGCAGAACACACTGTTTTGTCTCTTTGCTTAATGAAACCATTGGAGTTGCATCAGAATTGAATATGATTCAAAAAACTTAATGGAAAAATGCTTACTTGTTAATAAAGTCACAGTATCATAATAGGCATGTCAGACAGAGACATCATCATTGTCTATCAAGGAATGTTCAGCATTGCATGTTCATAAACACAAACTAAAGTGCAGTAAGCTGTAATAAAGCATGCTTCGTTAAAATACTCTCAGTAGAGACTTCAGTCAATCAGGTCTTATCTCTCCTGAGAGTAAGTTCTTTTCCAAACAGCATGACTGTCTGTGTATACAAAATGTTTTCTGAAGTGGTGATTGTGAAATGCAGGATGTTGCTGTAATTGCCTCATTGTTCAACCTATGTCACAAAATTATGCTAATCATGCACCATATGTGCTTCTGTGCGTATCATGTGTGCACAATACATTGGTGCTTCATTCTTTCCTTTGACATATGACATTTAATATATCTCTGTTATTAGAGTTGTTCAGGTAGGGGACTAGCAATGTGTTGCATAAAGGCAGACTGATGAAACTTTTTCTTTTTTAATGCAAAAGTCATTTGGAATAACACGGTGACTGAACGATACTGCTGAAATGATAAAATATTTGTTTGGGTTTGGGGCCAGGATAGTGATTTGGTGATGCTGTTTCATATTAGTCTGTTGCTGTATTGACTACACTCTGGTTTTCTCAGAAAAGGAAGGTATATGGATAGTAGTTTAATGTGCTTCAGGAATTCTTAGTTGCCGCAACAGTGTCTAGGGAATTATTATTGGGTGCCGTAAATCTGAAGACTTTTAGGTGCTCTGGTTGATGCTGGGCTGAGCTGCCTTCAGGTAGCCTCAGAATTTATGGGAACATAAACTTACCTTATACCCATTTATTCCCCCAGCCACACCAAGTGGAATAAGTCACTCTTGCTTTTCTGGTTCCCCCCATATCATTCTCAATATCGTGGCGCAGTAGAATCCAGGCTATGTGGGCGGCAATAGAACAAAATGTAGTAAAGAAGTAAAGTACTACTGTCTGCTGTCTCTCTCAGTTATTGAGGATAATAGTCCAGGATATTTGTCAGAGGCCTGGATTATACATAGTATCTTCCCGTGCACGTTGTTTGGAAGTTCTGGTCTTTTGTACTTAAGGTTTTGCTATATGTCTTTTGTGGAGGACAGGGAAAGACTAGGTAGTCCTACGGCACCTTCTGGATTTAATCTCTCCTGCATTCTCACAGTTTCAGAGAACTAGTGACATTGGCTCAGGATGGACTCAGCTCAGATATAAGTGGGCACAGTTGTACAACTGTGTGGCTGTGCCTAGGACAGGTGATGTTTGAACAGCAGAACAGCAAGTGCTTATGAACTATAGGGCCTTCACCCCCAACTTTTGCCAGTAAGGTTGTATTTGACCCCTTCCTGTCTTACATTTCTAAGCAAAAGCAGAGCAGGATTCTCCTCCACTAAGTTTAGCAGCTCGTTTTGTGACACAGAATCCTATTTTTTAAGTTGAGGACTTCAGGTTAGGTGTACACACTCTACTCTGGAACAATATGCCTCTTGAACGTGTTATTTCTGCTGGTCCATACAGATACAACTAGGTATAGAGAAACTGGCTAGGTTACTTAACATTTAAACTACTGTAATCCAATATTATTAATAATTCTTCATGCAGAACAAATGTACGTTAGGCAATGCTGATAAAAGAAATATATCTGCTCATGAGTTACTTCACTAACTTACTGATAGTCATCTCTCAATTGCACCTGGGAGTTCTACCAACAATTCATGTCACTTTAATCTCTGATCTATCAGCCACCACATTTTGACTACCACCTAAAAATTCCTCACCAGAAAAAAAGTTTTTTTTCCTGTTCCCTCCCACCTCATGAAAATCTTGCTTTTGGGATTTCAAATCCCGTTTCTGGATATCTGCTCTGGGTCCAATTTATTAATTTCTAGTCTGCTATGATACTTTAACTTCTGAAATAAAATAAAAGTGCACATGCATCATTTGATGTGTTAATTTACTAGGCTTTTCATAAACTTTGGATTAGAATCATAGAATCACTAAGGTTGGAAGAGACCTCTAAAATCATCAAGTCCAACCGTCAACCCAACACTCCCATGCCCACTAAACCATGTCCCTAAGCGCCTCANGGGGCCCAAAACTGAACACAGGATTCGAGGTGCGGCCTCACCAGTGCCAAGTAACTATTTGTATCATACAAACTGTAACTAAAGTATAACTTTGTGTGGATTAAGTTACACCAATTTCATTTTACAAAGAGTTGAATAGTACTGTTTAATAAGTGCTAACGATTCAGCTTATCTGATTAACTTTCTTCTGAAGGATGTAAATGCATTAAGGTATATTTATACTTAAAAAGATGGACTACTTTAAGCAAATGTACATACACAGAATTCCTGCTTAAGTCTTTCTATCACTCAGTAAATGTAATTTCTGCAAGACTGTGTAATTTTTGTAACTGTCTCACTTTTGTGTGCACTCTCTCTGTTTTTCTGTCCAACACAAAGAGAAAACCAAGGCACCTTCTCCTATAATGAAGTTGTTAATGGGTTTGCAGTTGTAGTCAACAGTAATCAATAAAACAAATGTGTTTAAGTCTCTTTTTCGCCCTTTTATGCCTCGACTCCCTGCTATCCCTCACTTCTACCTGAAATCAATGATACATTTTTCATTGATTTACTATAAGAGGGAAAAGATCTAGCTGCCTGTTAACAAAGGGTGGCATATTGAAACCAGGGGGGATGAATGAATTGGTTAAACAGACACTATCCAAAAAACCTCTTTATTTTTCTGTAAGATTTTTAAAAGAAAAATAATATTATTGTCATAGTTCTATGCCTGTATTATATTTTTAATTAAAATTTTAGTTATTTTTCCATGTTGCTGAATTAAGAAATAACACTTTTGGGGAAAAAAATGATCTTGCTGTTCTTATCCAGAGTCTGATTTAAGCTCACTGAAGTTAGTTAAGTTTTTCCTTTGGCTTGAATGGTTTCAGATCCATCAGATTTATGTAGTTTCTGGAGGTTGTTAAGAATCTTGTAAAAAACGGAAGTACTATACAAAGGAAGAGCATAATACTTTCAAAATATCAGTCTTGATTGTCTAAATTAAGACAGTCCCAGCTTAACACTCACTGCAAATCACAGTGTATCTAATTGTCCTGTCAGGTGAGCCTAAAATTGGAAGGCAATGACATGATTAAGTAGCATCTTCATTAAAAGGTGTCATTGTTTGGCTTACAGAGAAAGAACTGAGGTTAGGTTTGCATGCATATTTCTTATCTTCATATTTTTAAGGTG
Organism: Pelecanoides urinatrix; assembly: GCA_013400755.1. NCBI lineage: Eukaryota > Metazoa > Chordata > Aves > Procellariiformes > Procellariidae > Pelecanoides > Pelecanoides urinatrix. Next base: position 8,786 of record VZTQ01004671.1, on the reverse strand, counting down.
AATTAAGAAATACTGTATTCATTGAAAATTAAAAAATGGATAAAGTGGTTGAATGCAATGTGCAGTGAATAAAACATTACATTGCTTAACATAAATATTGCAATGCTTAATTGGGTTGATTTTTCACTTTTATCAATAAAAAGATCTGGCAAATTCATAGCCTACAATACCACAATTAATTTTCAAAGATTTGTTTACATTCTTTAAAAAAAAAAAAAAAAAAAGGTTAAAAACAGACCGGAAAAAGTGTAGTGGTTTTACAAATTCTTTTACATTCTGTCTATTGAAAGTGCACATTCACTTTTCCAGTAAACATATTTTATCACTTACTGTGCTGGCAATAAAGATTTGTTTGTCCTTTTAGCGTAATGATCTTGATGGTTTATGTAATGCTAAGGAGACTTCCCTTGAGAATATGTATTTATTTTTGCATGACCACTTCTTAGTCTCTGTCCACAGTCAATACAATACAGAAATTGTGCCTGAGTATAGACAATTTACTACATTTACAATTTTTATGGAACTGTGATGTTTTTTCCCCCCGTCATTACTCTAGAAACTTTCTCCCACGCCTCTGACAAGGAATAGAAAAAAAAGGGGGAGAAAATAATGTTTTGGGGTTTTTTTATGTGAAAAATAAAACCCTGTACATTCATTTTGAATGCCTTTCATTTTGTTTTGTATACAAAGTCAAAAGTTTGAGTTCTTTCAATCAAGACCTAATAATATTTTGAGCAAAACTTAAAGGTTTGAGTCCTTGTCTGATATTTTAATGATGACAGAGTACACACAAAATATGACTATTTTGTTTATATGTACTATTTTCATTGCCTTTTTTGTAGTTGATATAGTTTTGAAGAAACTACTATATGGGCTTCTTATAATAATGACAATATTTTTGAAACAGAAATTCTGCATCAAACTGTATCATTTTATTCTGTCTTTGGTAACCTTCACAATATGCAAAGGCTGAACTGACATTGCCAAAATCGGTTGTAAATCGCCATGTTACAATAATGCCTATCAAATCAAATTGCCCAAGTAGCTCTGCATGTAAAACTATGTTCAGAACAATCAGAATACACTGATACAGTCACTAGTATTTTAATTATCCCCTTTATAAATCTGATATAAATTTTAATGAGCCATCTAACTGTTCCTTAAAAAGGTGATATTCCTAAGAATATACTTTGGTTCACTACCTTCTGACCTGGATTCCTGATGAACACAATACTGAAAATATCAGAGTTTCAAACATTAGTTCAACCTTCACTTCAGTAAGGGTGCTAATTAATAAAAAAACACACTGTCAATGCCACTGTATAAAGTGGTAATGAGAGGTGTAGGTTTCACATAGAAGTTATCTGTCTCCTTTTCCTTTTTGCCATTAATTCTTATGATAAATAGTTGGGGTTTTTTTTACTTGTAAAATAAATATCTTGTCAGTGGGAGTGCTTCTTTAAATTGCAAACAGGAACAAAATGATTGAACTTTGTTAAAAGTAATCCTATAACATTTGTTGAATCACAACATTAACTGTATTATTAAATCTCTTTATCCACAGCATCTCACAGTATATGTTATGAATTACACAGAACACATACTAATGAAAAATATAGGGGAGATTTATATCCTATAACTTAAAAAGTCTAAAAAACAAATACTTGAGCTAGCGCCTCTCAGCTTCTTCTATAACAAATGGAAGAAATGGGAAACAGAAGAGTATGTTCTGATAGTGGTGGAACATCTGTCTTAAATAGGCGAATTACCACCTGCAGATTCATATTTCTTTCCATTGTCTACAAACAATGGAAATGAAAGTAGAAGGAGAGAGTTAGGTAAGTTAGGATGAATGACAATATTGTTATCCACTTGTGATGATTTATTTTTTTAGTAAAGTTTGGTAATTTCAGGAGCAAATAAGACAACATAGGCATGAAACATTAAAGTGATTAACTGGTTGGGGTTGAAAGGATTTGTTGCCATGAGACAGTCTTTACTTACATCTTGTGTCAAGTCTTTGTTTATTTATTTATTTCTATTTTTAAAGCCTCTTGCTTGCTGAGTGAAAGCAAGTTGCCTTAGCAAGAGCTTCTGACTACTGCTGAAAGCTGAATAGATAGGCTTTGAGGTGATTGAATCTAGCTCCTGTCTGCCAAAAGTAGGAATTTCTATTTCTCAGATAAAAACCTGGAGTGAAAAGAGAGTCAGAGAAGGGGAAGAAAATAAGAGGGGGGAAAAAAAAAAGGAAGCTTGGGAAAGAGAGGAAATTAACAGGTTCTTAAAGAACCTGAATGAAAAACTAAGAGATAGAGTTAACAATGGGCTATGTTTAATATGCATCTCTGTTGCCGTTGATTTTAAGGTAGTGGGTAATATAGCATATAGAAAGAATTCTGTCTTCCTTAATCTGTCTTCATGCTAAAGATATATAGACCTTGCAGAGAGAGAGAAAAGAGATGAGGGTTTGGCAAAATCATCTGCAGATCACACAAATGGCAAGCATCAGTAAACACATGCAGTACCTTATGTGGTATTGAAGTGAAACTGAAGCCAGAAACTAGTATCTTTTTCCTTATTATTTCCTGAGGGACTGATCAAGTAGGAATACTGAAAATAGACCTAACAGACAAAAGAAAAAAAAGATTTTTCCAACACTTACTTTCAAAGATAAAAGGAATTGCCCATATTATCATAACTTTAAAAGGGCTTCACAGACCAATGAAGAGGGAGGTCATCAGTTCAATTTTTCCTCTGCCTGAAGAGGTTCAAAACCACCAATTGTCTCATCAATTAATAGATCTTGTGGTTAGGACTGAGAGAGATCTCTGACTATACTGTTTGAAGTGTCTTACTGTCCCACAAGTAATAGTGATATAAAATGACTGAGTGAGTGAAAAAGGGCATCTTTCTCTATCCTGCTGTTTGTGCCTAGAAACAGGGTAGGGCTTGGTTCCTGTCCCAGTTTCATTGTCATTTGTTTTAGACGAAAGATCCTTTTGACAATATAATGATTCCTCTATTAACATATTCTGGTATTTTAAAATCTATTAAAAAAATCTAACTCTTAGTTAGATGGTGGCATCTATATCTAGCTCCAAATTATATATGCAGTGTAATGAATCTGAAAAGGAGATAATAAATTTTGAAAAGGAAAGTAAAGCATTCTTCAAAGTTTACAATTAGCTCAATATTTTTAGTAGTCCAAATAGCGTATTTGGTTATGCCTAAGATACAACTTAAGAAATGAAGCAAAGAACACCCTGAGCAAGATCCTCTGTCCAAACTTAAACCAAGCATTATCCCAGTGTTTAGTGGTATAATATCCCATGCTTGCAAGTTGTTCTTCTTGATGCATTGTTTAATAAGTTATTAAATATTAAAACAGCTTAAAAAATCTTAAAATGTTTCAGGCCTAGAAAGAGTATCACAGGTTCTCATAACAAATCAACAACTCACAGTTGTGAGAATTTCCTTTTACATCTGCAGAAGTTGGTGCTGACTTGTGTGAGCATAGCCCTAGGTTATGCTCATGGAAATAAAAAATGAGCATATAAGAACTGGCAGATTTTGTTGCATTTGTGGAACAGAAAATTATTGTGCATGTGGAAGGTCCTGAAAAGCTTGTAGATGAGTAGGTATATAGGGTAGGTAAGGTATCAAGCCAAGGATAGTTCCCTGGTCCTGGAGTGAGTTGTAGCCAATCTGCTCTAGAGGAGTCTAGTAATGGTTAGTATGGAAGCAATCTGTACCAAATGAACTGCAAATAAGATATCCTTCTATAGAGGTTGCAAGGAAAATACAGATGGAGCCAAAGAAGCTAAAAATCAGTGCAAACCAAAATCAAAATTAGTATTTATTTAAGTGAATTGGATTTAATAAAGAAGTTCTAAAGTTCTGCTAAACCTAATACTTCAGGGGTTTCAGATTACCTTTAGTGATACTGAGGGATCATGAAAGAGGAGGGATTAGTTTCTCACACATTAGGCAGTGGACAAAGTAAAGAGAGTTTACAAGACTATACAGGTTTATCTTGCAAATGTAAATACTGTTCTTTATTATTAAGTGAGTTGAAGAACTGGACTTGTTTTTTATTTAATAGTAATACAAAATTGTGAAAGATGTGACACGTGAGATTAATCTTCAACATGTTTGACTGAAAACATGCTTGAAACTGTCACTCCACGATGCCTTAGTTTTTTCTTCCAAAAATTTCTTAAGCAGAATACTGAGGTGTGGACTGTAGGGGGGGCAATTACACTATGCCACAACTTTATATAAGTGTTTAGTAGACATGTTTTGCCAGTCATTTCAGGAAAGTTTGAAAAAGTAATATCTACATTTTATCTAAACAAAAAAAAAAAAAGAGAACTGCATGTACACAATATGAACAAGCCTTTCTGCTTTTTATAAGTATCTGCTGGCTGTAAAGGGAAAATTGGAAAAGATTATCTGTCCTCCTGCTATTATGAGTAAGTGTATTCTCATTAAAGACCTTCACAGATCAGTTTCTCAACTCTATTAAAACAAGTTTAAATTACCTTTTGAGGCAGACTGATCCATTATGTAAGACACTTCACTTGTTCAGAGGGGAACAAAGTACAGCATTCTAGATGAGATTTTCAGGCATAAAAAGAACCTTGCAATGTACATGACTGCAGATTTTTTGCAGGTTTATGTCATATTGGTACATTTGTCCTCATGCAAATCAGATTTTAAATATGAATTAATGCTTTATGATTTCTAAATATTTACTTTTAAAAAAAATTGAACAGAAACCAAAACTTATTAAAAGGGAAAGCATATGAAAGCAAAGATCGCTTAGTTGATCTCTACATAAGTTTCTTACTCAGGCTGCATTTCTTCCTCCAAAGCTTTATAGGTCAAATCTTGTTCTAAGTGAAATAGAAATTTGGTATGTACTTTACTGAGACTGCAGTTTGGATCTGTGTGAGGCATTTGGTGAGGGTGAGAAACAAGTAAGCTCAACATTCCTCTAAGTGAGGAATTAGATCTAATTTAGGATTTAGAGGAATCCTAAAGAGAAGGAAATTAGAACCTTCCTTCCTCCTGCACGGACTTCGCTGCAGAGAACCACTACTTGATGAGTCAACATGTATTTATTTCTCTTGAGTTGATAATCTTTCTCCTTATCCTGTGGTAAGTTCTGCACACCTCGTTGTCTACGTTCCCCTTTGTTCTAACCAAACTCTAAGTTAGCTAGATGCTTCATTATAATCAGAAAGGTTTTTACCTGTATGCACAGCCTTTATTCCCTGTTCCTGCTTCACCCGGTCCTGGGCAGGAAATTCCCAAAACAACTGCAGTATTAACTCTTTAGCAAGCAAATCATGTCTGGCCTTTACAAAGCTGTCTTAAAGTTTTTTCTTTCTAGCAGAAAATGGCTAGAGTATAAATTTATCATGTTTATACATTATTGCTTCATGGAAGCAAAGAGGAAAAAGAAGGAAACGGAAGCCTATTACTCCTTTCCCTCCTAAGAAAGAAAAAAAAAAGCTCTACATAACCATCACACAGGATTTCTTTTTCCTGAGCCTCAACAGACAGCTAAAACACTTTCCTCCCTGAGATATCAGCATAAAACTCTTAATGGTATATTGCTTTGTTTGAATAGATGATTCGTAGAATCTAAGATGATAAAATAATGATTTAGTATAAGCTTCTTACTATTATGTCATGCAAGGCTGAAATGAATGATAGGCAGGTTAATAAATACCTTTAAAACCTGAGTCGTTTATTCTATGGAAATCTTATTTTATCAGTATTGAATGATGATAATGCATATGACTATATGCACCCATATAAATGATCATACGTGCACATACACACAAGTGCATATCAGAATACACATGTGTATAAGTCTTGTCTGAGAAGACATATATATATAAGTTGTGTGAAATTGGCAATGATTTCACTGACATCTGTTAAGTGTTTATAGACTATATCACTTATCAATTTTTTCTTGTTTTTTTACGAGATTGAGGTGAAGTTAACAGACCCATAGTTGCCTTGTCAACCAATTTCCCTTTTAAAATGTTGGGGAGAACGTTAGCTTGTCCAAATTCCCCAGACCCTACACTGTAGTCTGAAGTTTATTAAAGAATCAACATCAGTCATCCAGACTGCTCCTTGATCCATAATTTTAATGTTCTTCCCTGCAAGTTAGTCTGATTAAGCTTGCCTATATATTCTGACTTATTTACTAGAGCCTTTCAGTTTGAACTGTGGTGAAATTTAATGCCTATATTTTATAATTTAAAAATAGGATCTAAACTGGATTTAAAGCATTTAACAGCTGTCATTTAACATCATTTTATTTAGCGATGGGATAGAAAGTATTTTCTTATCACTTATGGTGGAATATTTCACCTGGCTTTGTTCCAAATACAGAAATATTCTTATACTGTTTTGACACGCTGCATTATGACTGATAGATGAATTGGCCATCTGTGTTAACTTTAGGTCATAGATCAATCCTAGAATATTTTTTGTTTCCAATGTAGTGTAGTTCTTATTAGCCTCAATATTTGCCTTAGAAGCTTCATGAATACATTTAGTTTCCTTTAGCAATTTCTTGTATTTCCCAGTTGTCCCAGTGTACACATGGCTGTCAGCTTCTCCGTTTTTCCATTGGTGATATATGTTGTTGGCGGTTCCTTGTCATTAAGTCAAAACTGAATGCAGCTTCTGGAAAAGTGTTTATTGCATATTTCTCTGCTCATGTTTTCCCTACAGAAATCCTGGAGAACAAATATTTGTTCCTATCAATATTTTGATAATTCTTACCAGGCTTCTACAAAAGTAGAATGTTGGAATGCATGAGTAACTTGCATGCCAAAGGAGCCTGCAGAATAGTTGAACATAGGATCAGCATTAAAAATTGTGTGTTTAAAGAGCACTGTAACAATTCATCTTCCCCAGTCTACTAAGCTATCACTATTCCACTATTTCTGTAGTTTCTTTTCAATTGCAGTGCTCTGATTATTTTTGTAGAAACAGGTAAGATAAAATCAAACATTGTTATTATTATTTATTACATTTAAAACTGTTGTGGTTGTGGAAAGGATATGCAATCAATAGGAAACTATAAACAAAAATTAATCATGATCTCATAACCAATGATAAATTCTATTTCCAATATAGACAAATGTGTATATTTCCAAGTAACAGTCTGCACACAGTTTTAATGAGAGATGATAAGATTAGATACTTATTCCAGAGAGCACTTGGCTCTGGAAGAAATTCCACTGAAACAGAGGACAAAAATATACAGTAGTTGCTACTCAGTTGTGATTGCTTTCTGTTTTGATTTGTTCATTTGTATGAAAGAAATAACTTTAAAATACTATTTTGAAAGAATTTTTTGGGATTTAAATGTCATGTAATGTCATGAAGTTATTCCGTATACATACACATGCATATATTTGTATATATAAGGAAACTTAAAGTGAATATGATAAGTAGACATGAATCACAGATATTAAAGTTATGATTTAATTTAATTGAATGTCTAATATTTCTGATTAAGAAAAAGAAGCAACAAAGATTTTCTGGGTCCAGTCATGTTAGCCCTTTGTGCATTGAACTTGTATTGAAATAAAGGGAAGCCTAGCATGAGAGTTTGAAAAATCACCAGAAGCTCTAGCTGTTAAGAATAGCATACACTGTTATTATTTCTTTATTTGAATGTTCATCCCATTGATTAGTGATGGATTCCTGCAATTTGGCTAACTGGATTATTTTTAACAAGTGAAATACTAGGCATATTTGTTATATTATTAGCTCAGTAGCCAGAGAGCTACTGTGCAAGAATTAGGTTGTTATTGTTCTTTCTGTTTGAAATCACAGTTGTCCCATAAGTGATGGAGAACAAAGCAGTTTAAAGTAGGTTGCAAACAGAACGGGAAATGGACAGGGCAAGTAAAGAATTTAAAATATTTCTGGAATATTACCAAATGCATTTTAAACAATGTGAAGCACATTAGCAGAGGAAAAAAAAAAAAGCACAGAAATAGCAGTGCATATAAAACAAAAAGGCAATAGATTTTAACATATTTTCTTGCAAATCGAGTCTTATGTTCTGCACAGTGATATTTTCCATTGGGATTGATCTGGTTGCCTTAGCATAAAACAACCAGTGTCAACTGGGATTTTCTGCTGTCTTCCAGCTGTTTCCACAATAGGTTGCAAGTCTCATTTTCCTCCTGTGTCATAGCTTCCAGCTCAAGGTGTGTGTCTTGGATACCCTGGGACTTCTCAAATAGTACTGGACACTTAGTTTGGACACCTGAGCCTAAAATACCTGACTCAACAACACTACTGGTTTATACCTTTTTAGATATGTTTTATGAAAGATTTTATTCAAGAAAGATTGAAAAAAATAATCAAGGACATGAACCATCACATTATATACACATAACACAGGAACTGGGCACCGTTCTGTGACCACCTGCACAGGCCAAGAGGTCACCCCATGGGGCTCCGGCACAAAAGTGGCCAGGCCTCAAGTTTGATGCTGACCCTCACCTTCCCTTGGCAGCCCCTTCTCAGCCCCACCAACACCGGGGCTCTGGCTTTGACTTCACTCCCAACCTCGACTTCATCCTACTTGAGCCTCAAGGCAGAATGGTGGGCCCTCGTCTGAGAGCAAAGGCTGCAGCTCCGGCTGGGGGGTCTGCACCATCTACCCCAGCGGTGGCCAATGCCTCCACCCAGATGGAGCTGCTGAAGGGAGAGGCAGTGGTGCAGACCTCAGACTGCAAGAA
>VZTQ01004670.1:183944-197788 GCA_013400755.1 Pelecanoides urinatrix | reverse complement strand
GGATGGATTGAGGTTCCCCTCCTTCCTGATACTCCCTTTGACATACTACCTAATCCACATTGCATCAGCTAGGAGAGCCCACTGTCTCCAAGACACATGCCATTGCTATTTGTCAAGGTGATATGGAGGGTCAAGGTCAGGCTAGGAAAAGTATTTGGGGAATTATGTGGGGAATACCTCAGAAAACTTGAGCTTTGGTTGCTGATGAGCTGACAGTTCTAGAGGAGAGAAACCACAAATCAATCATCTTGCAGATCAGTAACAGTAAATGTAGGTGTATAAAGGTTTCAAGGATCTTATCAACTGCATGTTGAATGCAGATTACCGAAGTTCATGAAAATATCAAGATACTACAATAATGGATTCTACAGGGGGAAAAAAAAAAAGCCTATTGCTAGAGCAGTACAAGTGACAAGAAAAATATTTGCTATAGTTTAAGACTATTTTTATTTTCTTTTTGAATTTTGGGAACCAAAAAATTGGTTCAACAAAATCATGTAGTATCAAACAACTCAAGATTAAACTATTCCACAGCCTTTTTATATCAACAAATAAAGTTCAGGAGAGTGAGATTACTCAAATTTGTACATTTGGAAGGTGTCTACTTTCCTTGGTTTCAGTACGTGTCCTTACCCCTTAGAATAACAGTAAGCTAAATTGGGGGGTGGTGGTGGTGGAAATTACCATTTTGTCACACCTATTATATATTATATACCCAGATGTTCTAGTCTCAGAATTGATAGTTTGGATATCTAAATCCTACTGCTTTCTGCCGCTTGCTGTAAAGCCCTGTCGGAGATCTGGTGGCTGTGTGTATAGTATTTATCCTAATCACAGAAAGTACAAGGACTAATTTGCCAGGATCACACTGGAAGCCTCTGGCAGGGGTGGAAATCAAAAGCCCCTTTCTCAAGTCCAAAGCATGCAGCCATCCTTTTGTTATTCTTTAATGAGTGAGACAGGAAAAAATATTCTGACTTTTTCCACTTACAGGCAACATCCCAGTGAGTTTCAAAAAGATAGCAGCAAGGTATGGAGTCTATGTGCCATTCTTAATATCTATATTATTGCTGTGGAATTAATAATAGTGCCTGAAGGAAAGGAAGTCTTGGTTAGCGAAAACTTAAAAAACCTGCTATCACTGAAGAAACAATTTAAAATATAACCAAATAATTTAAACCATTAAATATTCTGAAAACCTCTTAGTTTATCTTGAATTAAATTACTCATCTTTCAGATCATTTGTGTTCATGACATCACTGGCTGTGGTGTTTGTGTTTATTGAAAGCTTTGGTAGGTTTCCTTTTGGAAAGGGAAAGTCGGCAGTTAAATTTTAAAAAGCCTCAAAAGGTCCACTACAGCATGGACCTTAACTTTTTGCTCTCCATTTACTGTAATGATCAGTGTGGTTCAAACTCTTATCAAGATAATGCAGTTTTCTGAGAGGCCTGCTGAGGTATCTGTTAAGAGGAGATTTGTATTAATGGAATTTTGTGATCATTTCGGGCAGGTGTCAGTCTTGCAAAGTCACTTTAGATAGAATCAGAACAATTTGTATAACAGCACAGCTGTAAAAAGCACTATTTTGTGCCAAGTCCTACACACGATTTTAATTAATTTGAGCACTCTCTTGTTTTTATATGGTTCACATGGTGCTTGGGAGATACCGAAAATTAATATGATCACACACCACATTCAGAGCATGCCTGACTATTTGTGTGTGTTAATTCTGCACAAGTCCTCTTTTATCTCTTTTTCAGGCCCACGTGTTTATGCTAGTGGTATCTCATGTAACTTCAGTCTCCTCCATTAACCAATCTGGCCTTATGAATCAGTGGTTGCCCAATTTACATGGGTTACTGGTTGCCCAGTTTGCATAAAGGCCCATACATAAAAGTATTTGAGTCACTGCTTTTATTAAGCCCGGGCTTGTAGCACAGCTATGCTTCTAGGAACCCCAAACTGGATTCAGTTCTTTCTACTGTGGGCCAGGGTGGAGTTTGGTGCAACTATGCATCTTTCTTCACAGCTGGTATTAAGCTTAGATTTGCTGAGGATAATGAGAGAGAATAGTGGGTAAAAACCCCCCCAGAACACCAGACCTATCCCTGGTGCACCACTGAGGGACAACACTAAAATTGGACTTGGAGTTCCCTTCACGGATGTAATTCAGGTCTAAGGAACCCTAGATGTACCAGTGATATTGTGCTAGTAACTAGCAGCCCCAAAAGTTTAAAATCAAAGATCAATACCTCAGTAAAAGCAGCAGCTCAGTCATATTTACACAAAATTCAGTAGTCAAAATGGGTTTTATCAGACTTTCACTTTTGAAACCAACTTTGCAAGGAGCAAAATATGAGACTAGTAGGACAGCTTGTTTTCCTGAGCCGCAGCAGCTTCGCCAGGTGAGACTTAGTGGAAAGGTGCCAGCTGGAACGGGGAGTCCTCCCCAGCTGAGACTGAACTAAGGAGCTACAAAGGCAGAGCTTGTCGGGGTGAGCAGGAGGAGATGCCCTACAGGATATCGTCCACTGTGTTCTGACCATCGGACAGAGGTTAGCTCAGAGGATCACTCCAAAATAAAGTGCCCCAAAGGGCTACGGACATTGGTTAGAGACTAGTAAGAAAGTTCAGAAATTATGGATCAATGACTATTCCTTTACAAAAGTCAGGAGGAATTTTGGGGTGTACTGGGGGCATGTTACCTATATACTAATATGCAGATTTGCATGTGGAACCCTCAGCAGAGGCAAACTAGCTCTGGGGAAAATGTTATGTCAAGGGAAGTATTAAGAAAAAGCTTTAGTATGGAGAGGAAAATAATAGAAAAACTAATTTTTAATTATTGGTATGTGATGTATAATCACTGATGTTTTGTATGTGGATTCGAAGTTTTCACTTGCATTCTCATTTTTGAGTAAATGAAACTTTCTTTCTTTAATGCTAACATCTTTAACTGTCATCTTTTTTTCCTTTGTGTGTTCCTTCAATTTTTTATGACCTGTTACGCTGCAAGAGTAGCGATAGCAGATCTTGCACGTGGTCCTGATTACCAAAGACAAATTGAGTTACTTAATGTCAGACAAATGTGTAATACTTCTACGGTTTTTAAAGTTATCTAAAAGGGTGTTTCTGACAAGTTATGTTAATTATTTCTTTATAGCATAAAGACAACAAAAAATACCACATTATTAGTTGTACTGCCATAAAGCCATTTCAAGTCACTTGAGAAAGTAACAGAAATAAGGGTTTGGTTTTGTGCTAGAGAGTGTGATAGTGGCATATTAATAAAAAAACAAAATTTTTATTTAAGACAAAAATTTATTTACTGATACTGAAGCCAAGTTTTCCTATATCATCCAGTAAAAATTTACTAAAAGATAATTGGAACTGGGGAATCATTTTTATAAGTTAATGAACAGAAGAATATTTTTGTATGGGATTCTGTCAAAGTAATTAATTGGGTGAACTAGATTTTACGTCATTGTAGATGACAGAGCTAACAGGCAAGTTGTGTATGATGCATTCAGCACCTTGTACTCATTTTTGTATTCCTTGTGAAGGGCAGTTCTGTGTTAACTTCTGAAAACAGTTAGAGATAATTTTAAGTTCAAATACAAGTTTTTAACCAGTTACATTGAAAGTATTGTTTCCATTAAAAAGAAGGAAAGCATGTTGTCGTTTTTATGGATGTTAATTAAAGAAGTTGTAATGATCCATCATAGTCAATTCTGAAAAACAACATTCACAATACTATGTACATTGCATAAATGTTTGGGCTTTTTCATATAATTGATTTGTATGTAATTTACTGCAAGTTTTAATTCAGACAAATTTTCTCTTAACTACTTAACACCACTTTTACTTTTTGTTTGTTTTTCAGGAACTGTAATTGGTGTTGTCATTTACACAGGCAAGGAAACTCGAAGTGTAATGAACACATCCAATCCAAAAAATAAGGTAAGTTAGCTTTATTGTGGGATTTCCTACTTTTGTTTTCATAATACTTAAAACTAGATGTACCTAAAACCAAAAATCTACAAGCTTTTACTCTGATGGATTTCATGTGTGCTGGACTGACTTGAACTTTGGCATGAGAAGTGAATTTCGCCTGTCTCATTTCGGGAGTAAAATTATTCTTCCTTTAGCTAGGAGTGTTACAGGTACTAATGGAAACATTTGTCTTTGAAGTATAAACGCGCATCTTCAGACTTTTATACTTCTATCTCACAGCTAAATATTAATTCCTACTTCACTTCTCTCAGATTATTTTACTGCAAATTATTTGGCCAAAGCTACACAGTAATTTTAAGGAACGTTTGTAACAGACTACTAAAATTTATTTGGGCTTCCAGAGGAAGTAGAGCAAAATAACTGAGGTTCCAGTCAGTACCCAGAACGCTCTTCCAGGGATTTTTGTAAGCAGTGGAAACATTGACAAGAGATTTGTGTGTTGAAAAGACACCGGAAGTTTGAGTGCTTCCCTCTGTACAAGGTTCTTTCAGTTCAAAACAAAGCAAATAGCTCTGCATCGCATCGGTAATGCTTCTAATGTGAGTTGGGGAGGGCCCTCAATTATAAAGAAATGAAACTTCAGTTGTAGGCTGTATCTTACAACCTAGACCTGTGTTTAGTAAGAAGATAATTATATTAAGAAAGGAAAAAATTCTTGCAAGAGGTTTAGAAAAAATCAATTGTGACAGGTTGCCATTTTCACGCCATTTATAATAAGTTGCTCTGAGTAGGAACATCAAGAATGAAATGATAATACAAATTGCTTGAAGCAGTTATTGCAGTCCCTTGAGTGTATTGATTTGTGTTTCTAATAAAGAGATGCTTTTAAATGTCTCATTGACAGAGACAGGTGATATGTACTATTATGTGGATTAAGATGGCCTTTTATTATTTTAATCTTTGTAATATACGTTTTAAAATAATAGAGTAAAATGGAACCAGAATGTTTATGGTGCAGAATTATTTTCTATTCCATGTGATACAATGATGAGTCCTTTAGTAACAGAATCTTTCTCTAAGAATTCTGAACAACTTCTGACTAATAAATAATTCTGACAGGTTTTTAAAATGAAATTATTTAATACAGTAAATTGGTAGGGGAGTATGCATAAATGTAACTTGCTTTACCCAAATTCAATAGATTCTGGAGGTGTATTACATTTTTAATAAACGTTTGTTAAGTTTTTTTGTGTGTGAATATTTCACACAGAAAACTATGATAAAGGTAAGAGGATTTGTGCTTAAAATTTCCCTGATGTTTTCAAAATGACTATTAATATTAAAATAGTTGCTCCAAATTTTCATCAGCAGAAGATTAAGTAGCAGATAAACCTACAAAACCGAGACCCAGCGTGACAAGCTGCAGCGTGGTTTTTACTATTATGACAATACATGTACCACCTTTGCTTGCATAATACTTTAATGTTACAGCTGCTAACAATTAAATGTTGTGTTCTTTAATCTACTGTGGGAACCTAAATAAACTTACAATTTTCATAAAGCACTAAGAAGCAAAATAATACGTGTGTACATGCACACACACACACACACACACATACACAAACTAAGAGAGCCAAATCCTAATAATATTATCTGGCATATATTGTACTATCAGTATATGAACACTATCTGAAATAAATGAGCTTAGGAACAATTCAGGGGAGGTTTAGACTGGACATTAGGAAGCATTTCTTTACTGAGAAGGGTGGTCGAACGCTGGAACAGGCTTCCTAGAGAGGTGGTCGATGCCCCATGCCGGTCACTGTTGGAGGCATTTGGACAATGCCCTTAATAACATGCTTTAACTTTTGGTCAGCCCTGAAGTCGTCAGGCAGTTGGACTAGATGATCATTGTAGGTCCCTTCCTGCTGAAGTAGTCTAATTCTGTTCAACTCTAATTAGAAATCATGCTTTTAAATAGCATTTTGTCTGCCACTGATAAAACAGGTGATGCTTGTATAACTAAACTGTACTCATTAGTTGTCCAAAGGCCTTTCAAGGAGTCATTGACCTATTAAGATGTTCAGTATTCTAACTACGTATATTCATTTATTCCTTGGAGGTGCTTAGTTCTTTGTACTGTAGTTAGCTGATAAGAATCTACTAAATGTGAAGAATGAGGCTTAATAATAGTATATGTAAAATTACCTGCTTTAAATGTTTCTGCCTTGGTAGTTGCTCTACAGAATATTTCAAAAATGTAAAAATCAATCTTATACTAAGCAGGTGAAGACTTTCTCTAGAGCCTATTTTCTACATCAACTGCATCAACTCTGCGTTAACTGTCATTCAAATTACTCTGTAAATGTGTAAATGAGTCTTGTACCAATTGCTCAACAATAATATTGGCGTGGGGTTTTTCTCGCTATGGACTGAACATCCTTGTTTAAAGCAGTGGCCAACAAGTAACATGACTTGGGATTTGGGAACTGAAAATAAAAAAACACATCACAGATGAGGAAGTGATAAAATGCGGTACTTCAGTGTAAAAAATAGTTATCAACATTTTTTTAACATGTAGTTTTAACTCTGCCTTTCTGTGGAGTTGGCATCTTGCTGTTTCTGTATCTTCTACCATGGGGTGAGATTGGTTTGCACGCTTCGGTAAGATAAGACACCTGCTGCCTGTAGGCGATATCCTGTGCTAGTTAGCCTTGCCGCGGGGAGAGAAGTAGTAGTGAGTTCATTCCTCCTCTGTGTATTTGGGAGGGGGAATCTTCCTGTGTTTTCTCAAGCTTGACAATAATTGATTACATGTTGGATAGGGTAGGTAGCATTAGGAGCCAAAAGGAGGGCAAAGGGAGTCTAAAGTAGTCTTTGAGATTAGAAGATATACTACAGTTGAGAGATTAAAGATTCAAACATTTTAAGTAAATAAATATGCACCTAACTGTTGCTGAAACAAAACTGAAATAAAATTTATCAGTTGTGATATTGCTGCAAAATTGAGAGGAAATAAGTCTGCCCCCTCTTCTGCTTTAGAGAAGAATTGTTCCAAATACTGTTTGGAACTGGTTTTAAATGGCAGGCTGTCTCTCTCTGCTGCTCTTTGAAAACAAATTAAAAAAATGTTCTAGAGGTTTTCCTATAAAATGTGTTGATATGCTCTTGTTGGGAATATAGTTCAGTGATACTCGTGTCTTCCAGCTTTGGGAGAAAGCAAACACTGAGATCTGTGATTCTCAATTTACGTTGCCAAACTGAAACTTCTATGTCCAGAAATAAGCAAGAAATACATGGGCTTGACTCTTTTATTATTCCTCTTTTCGTTGAAATACAGATAGGTGCTTCAGTTGTATTTCTTGCTGGAGTATAACATTACTGCTGTACTTTGTACTATAAACTGTGTTTTTCTAATGGTAAATTTTTAGTTTTCCTGCTTGAGGGTAGATGCTTTTTGACTAAACCAATATTAAAATTTAGAGATGCAGACCTGCTATATAAACACTGAGCAGAAGACTAAAACTGAAGTAAGTTTAAGCAAACTTACACATGAAAAATTGTGAAATGTATGTACCTGTTCAAGCATGTGTTTTATCTGTATGTTAAACTTCGAAGGATTGATTGTGTTTGCTGAAGTATTTAGTCATTCAAGCAACCATTTTCTTAACTTAAAGTCAACACTTTGTTGTTTATTACAATTATAAAAATTGTTTCATTGCCTAAGGATGCAGACATGGTCTGAAAAACACAAAGATAGAGAGAGTAGAATTTTCTTAATGGATCAATTCAATATGTTTTTAATTCCAAACAATATAAAGAAAAATTATTTCTGACAAGGTTTAATTTCAGTCTAAAATGATATATGTTCTGTGCTTTAGATAAATGTAGAAGTGGTAACATCAACATTATTATAGTGTAATGACGCTCTGCATTTTAGCTCATTGGCAGTCATATCGGTTTACTCAGGAATGCGGTTCCAGCCTTTTTAAAAAAAAAAAAAAATCAGATTGAATTGTGCTCCTCACAATGCTGTAATCAGTAATCAATCCTATTTGGATAGATATTCTTAAACCTTGGCTTTCTGGATGAAGTTGGACTTGTCAATGCTAAAGGTCATTGATAGGTGTTAATTAACCAAGAGGGAAATTAACAAACTAAGGTTATTTATTTATTTTGTCTGGCATTTTGCAGTGTTCTCATTCTTACCTATTTAAAGTGCAGAATAGATTTTTGTTATCTAAATTTAGAATTGCTTTTGCAGTTTTGGTCTTTATAGAAAGCAAGATTGTTCGCACAGCCCTTCTGCAAATGTGACCTGTTTCCATCAGTGACAACAGATTTGGGGGTGAAGTTAAAAAACCACAATATACTTGGAGGGAGACGGAAATAAATTCGAGGGAATGTATTTTGTGTACTAAGATTGAAACATTAAAATTACTTGCACTGTGCAATATATATACACACTCAGAATGTACACAGTAATGCATCAAAATGAGTAGACATGATCTTAAATAGAACTCCTGAGAACTCAGTAGCCTCTGTAAAGGAGCTACAGCATGTAATCTGCCTAGTGTGCTTCAGATTAGTACAAAAATAGGTTTTGTATTGCTAATCCTTATAAGCAGCATTCAGAACACTTTTTTTTTGTGCCTTATATTATGGAATTCTACATCTGCTGTTATAACAGCAGAAGTAAAACTTCATAGCAACCATTCAGTGTTCATCAAAATAGTAATGTTGTTTTTTCCCTGATTCTTAGCTAGCCTGAAAGCTAAATACTACATGTCTTGTGGTTGGTGCTTTGCTGATTTTGTAAATGTTGTTTGTTTGTTTTCTTAAACGAATGAAAAATCTAAGAACCGGTATTGTTTTTCTTTTGTGTGTGTGTGTTGCCCTTGGTTATTTGAAAATGGCCTCACTGGTGAGCCTTGAAGTAATAAAAAAATATTTCTGTTCTGGTAAACTGAGACAAAATCACTTCACCTCTGACTCTCTCGCCTCCCACAAAACTTTTCTTCCTAGTGTTTTCTGACCAAATTTACTTCTCTACATTTAAAAGGCTTCTCTGTGCTTGTCCTTCTCTCTCTGCCATTTTATGAGAAGAAATTTTGAAAAATATTTCCTAAAAAAGGACACCCCCCCATCCACTTCTTTACTTGGAGTGAATTCGAGTGGCTGGAGCAGACTCATGTGTTGCCAGAAATCGATACCACTTCACCAATTTACCCATTTAGCATAGCATTTTCAATTCTCAAAATTCATGCTTCTCCTGCCTTGACACACTTTTTTGAACATCCTTAAATTTGGTTTTCCAACGTCTTGTAGTTGTATTAGTAAGCCATTCTTATCTGTTCCACCTCAAAGGCTGACATTCATGAGTCCGACTTGCATTTCTGCTCATGAGTACCTATGTTAACATTAGTAGCTCTTCTGTACTATGCCACCAGTCTTCTCCGTAGCAGAAGTAGAATCACGTAATGAATTTTGCGTGTCGGTATAGGCTGAGGGAAGAAAATGCCCCATGAAATCCTCTGTAAGGTAACACAAACAAGAATTTGCTGTTTACCTGAAGAGCTTCAGAAGGACCTTAGAAATGCATTGACTTTATCCTGCTGCTACACTTATGCAAGAGCCCAGTGACCTCACTTCCAAGTTTTTCTTATTAAATTGATAATTTGATGTTCATAGTCTATTTGAGAAGAATGGCTTTCTATGGCTGTATGCCTGTAGGGCATTGGATAAAAGCAGAACCTTAAAAACTGTTACGTGGCTCTTAATGACAAATTTCAAGGATTATAAGAAAAGGGTTTATGTAGCACTTTTTATTGGAGTATGGTCTGCTGTGCTTAATCCTCCTGAAAACTCCTTTTTGTATGGGATAAAATTGAGAAGGCTGTCACCTACAGATAATAAGTAGTCCACAAACTTAGTTTGTCCCCTGTACCCAGAGCTTCTGTCCAAGAAAGTGCTTAACCACCAGCTTCCCTTGAAGTGTGAGAATCCTTCTCCTGGTGTACAGGAGAATTCTTGGGATCAGGAATGAGGAAATCATTGTAATGTAGTATTGGTGCTTTTCTCTCCACGTGCTCTCAGCCCTGAGCAAAGGAAGGAAAGTAGCAAAAGACGGAAGATAGAGTAGCCCCTCCCAAAGACGAGAGTGTCTCCATGAGACGGATGGAACAGTGTTGGGTACGGAGGAGGACAAAAGACATCTTTCCTGAAAAGTTTGGAAAGAAAGGGCTGAACGGCAGAGGAGCCACCCTTGTTCTTCTGGGATTAGAACGTAGGATCCTTGATGCTTGGAAACGCTCAGCAGTGTTTTGGCAAACCAAAAGCAAAATTTCTGTGTCCTTCACTCTGAGCCAGAAAGAATATCTACCTACTGTCATTACCAGTAACTTCATTAACTGAAATAGCAGAAGTGTGGAGGTGGGGATTTCAATCCTCAGATGACTAGTATGGAAAAAGTGTAGTTCCACATAAAGGAACTGAGGTTTTCAGTTTTCTTTCACATATAGAAAACTGGAAAAATACTAGATTTATACCACTATACTAAACCAATAAGAAAACAGTAAGACTGAAAGTCTTGATTGACTTCTTTGAGTGCATACGTGGACAGAATTCACTTAATGCAAACTAGTATGTTGTACCAGGTTTTTTGTACACTCCTATATTTTATTTACAGCACACACTACAACTTTTGCAATTGCTTCTTTTCAGAGACTTGGTAGGACATTTTTATCCACATTACCAGTGCATCTCAAATAACAGTGTATTTTTTTTTTTATACTCCTCTTCTTTACATTCTTTTCTCCATAAGTAATAAAATGGTAATACTACAAATAGGAAACTGGGGCACAAGAGATCAAAGGGGAAAAAAAAAACCACAAACAAAAGAAAAAAAGTAACTGAGAGTGGTCAGTGTAAGGTATTGGACTATACTTCTCATACAACTTAGTGTTTCATAGTACCGTTATCTCGAATACTGCTACTATCGGGTTTGCGTGCGCATGATGTCTGTAGCCTTAGAGCAGCCTTGATCCTAATCTATTTTCTTTGACATCTGGAAAATAATATTAGATCATCACTTGCTTATCTACTTTGCTAGATGGGCTAGAGAATAAGTTGTTCCATGACGTGGCCTGCTATCAGTTCACCAGTTAAAGTCCCAGAATAACCTGTGCCCTAACTTCTAATTTGTTCTGCAAGCAACAATTAAGCATATTACGCAGTTGGTATACCATGTCGCGCGATAGGTCTTTTCTGTCTGCGTGTAATTTAGCACGGTGCGCCGCATCGCTGCGCAGCGTCCGAGTCCCCCAGCCTAACTGCTGCTCAAGTACTGAACTGAAGAAATTGTCTATACTGTGTCATGGTGCTTGGGACACGGATGGTGAATCAACGTTTCTACTTCACCTGGCACCGCTTTCCGTTTACAGTCCTACCGCAAGGCAAAGTATGTGGAACGATATGCAATTTAGTTCTAAACAAAATCATTGTTGTATAAGAATATACCAAACAAGCAAGGGAATGGCTCTTTGGTGGTGAGAGAGAATTCTCACTGTACTCTGGGTAAATTTCTGGGTTTACTGTGTATTTTAGAGTTAGTGGCAAAGTCTTTCATTGATTTTGCTAAGCCCAAAGAATTTATTCATAACTGTAAAATTCCTACAATGTTAAATTCATTCCCTATTATAAGACTATAGAAGGCTAAAAATTGATATGCTCCAGGATGTGAATGACTAACCATAAGCCATGTCTAACTCAGAGTCCTAAATTTTTGTGGTTTTGACCAAGTTTTTGTGGCTTTGTGGTTTTGACCAAGAATTTTACTTGGTAATGTTCTGAGATACATCACTTCCCATTTTGGAGACTCCCATTAAAAGTTGCTTGGACTTTTTTCTCTTTTAGTTTGTTTTAAACGTGAATATGTTAGAATTTGGCTCAGCAGCTCAATGTCATTTCACACCAGCGTTTGAGGAGGGATCAGTGGTAGAGTACACCATTTCTGCAGTAGTCCCTAAAATAGATTCATCTCACAAAACAGTCTGAGCAATTCTTAAAATAGATCAACTTACACAATAGCAACAACTTGTTGCTTATTCACCAGAAAAACAGTGTATTTTACCTGTAGCGAACTAGACTAAATGAATTGGTTTTGGTAAAACACAGAAACCATTTGAAATTTTACCATTCTACAGAAGACAATGCGAAAGGGAGACTCCTTGTGTAGTTGGCTCGTGTTGAGTATCCTCGTGAGCTGTTAAAGGCATCAGTCCCTGGTGGCTCTTTCCTCTCAGCTGCTGCCTCCACCGCTGCTAATCCCTTGCAGGAGTTTGCTTTTTCAACTTGTATTGCTCCTTACAGCTTAGTTGCTGTTCAGAGTGAACCTCCCCCGATGGCTTAGAACTGCACCACCTTCCTGACGCCCCAGCTGCCGGGCTGTGCTGGCACTGCGCAAGCCCAAGCGCTGGTAACCAAAATGTCTTGTGGAAAGAGACCGTTATGTGTTTTCCTACATTGGGGTTATGTTCTGCGTATCGGCTGTTTGTTAATAAGAGCCATGTACCACACTTGGCACTGATTTTTATGTGTATTTTTTTCCTTACTGTGTGTATTTTACTGGAAATCGGAAACCTTTAGATTAATTGTGGAATTGTGCTATGTACTTGCCTTAGTAAAGATGCGCACGCACATTCCTGAAGCTTACAGTTCTAAAAACTTGAGACTGCAACTGTGTAGGAAGTCAGGTGTGCTTAATATCTTTATTTAGTAACTCTAGTGATTGTTAGAAAAGCCTATGTAATTTTTCTTTTGCATCGTTTTCCATAATTTGTACAATTCTTTCCATATTTTCCTGAATTTGCTCAATTTTTTCCAATATGGAAAGGAATTCTATAAGGAGGAATAGAGAGATTAGGTTTTGTGGTGGGTATGTTCAAAGTTTGTTTTTTTTTTTTTTAATTATTATTATGAAAGAGGGATATCTTAAATGTCAGAAACTAGGATCTTTCAGAGACCTGCAGAGCATTCTTGAAATAGACACTCGTCTGATGGTCACGGCTTTCATTTGGATGCCTCACACGCATTATTGTTTAGCTGGCTAGCCTTCTTTTTATGTAGAGCAAGTACAGAAAAACAGATCTGCTGTGTGTTTTCATTGATGAGTCGTCTTAATTTATGCAGCTGAAGTCTGATTTATTTCCCTAAGTACTGGAGGCTCAGTAACCATCATGATTCACATGACTTGAAACCTTAGTCTACAGTGATGAATATCTAGAGGGAAAGTTCTGTACATATCAGGACACAGTATTTGTTTTGATATAGGCTGAACATAGTGATCATAACTAAGATAATTTGCTTAGTTCTGTTTGCACCCTTGAAGTAACAAGCTTGTCATATTCTTAACAAATACGATGCTTGCCCTTCTTTTTTTACCTCAGTTCAGAGTGGAAGCCTGTGGATTCATTTAGCATTAAAATCAGCATTCCAGCTTGTACTGGATGAAAATAATGTGGTTTAGGTTCTGGATTAGTTTGCAAAGACTGGATTGCTTTTCATATTCTTAAAGCTAATTCCCTTCCCATCATATCTTTTGGAATGTATCCCAAAATACTGTTTATACAAAGCAGCGTTCAGTTTAATTTCTTTTATGATTTGGAGACTTCGTGGAATCTTTTCTTAATCTCATAGTCTCCAAGGAATCCACTCAAATATTTTCTTTTATAAAAACAAAGATAGATGACTTGTGACTCAGCTGAAAATAAGATTCTTACTAATGCCTTCAGGGTTTGAGGGATAGGCACTTTTTTTTTCCTTCTTCCTATCACATAGAGTTTTTTTTCTAGTTTAAGTTTGAAAGTGGTTGGGCAGTTTTTATTTCCTTT